>PVIH01014077.1:5895-55616 GCA_004025045.1 Sigmodon hispidus | reverse complement strand
CCCGCCGAGCCCTCCTCACCTCTGGTCAGGGTTCGAATCCGCCCCTCAGAGACCCCTGCAGTTAGTTTGCTCAGTTCACTCAGTTCGGGGTCGCGGTAGGGATCCTTGCAGATACCCTCAGCAGCAGCAGGAGCTGTGGGTGTGGCCAGGTGCAGAGTTCAGCTGCCCCTGCTCCAGAGTGCGCTGGGACACCGCAGAGCAAAATGTAGATCTTAAAACAGCAGATGAAACATGGTATAAGGTATGAAACTCTCGAGCTTGTGTTTCAGAGTCCAATGCCACAAAAGCGCGCGTTGCCAGATCAACTTGTTCATTGGCTTTTGCCATAGGACCAGGTAACAAAGAGTGAGCTTGAATATGAGTAATATAAAAGGGATGGGATTGATGCAAAATCTCACCTCTTATTCCTGCTAAAAGTGAGGCTACCATACTAGAGGGTTTAATATAGGAAACAATTTCTAAATTTTTAACAGCATTCACCACATATGATGAATCAGATACCAAACTAAAAGACTCAGGAAAACATTTAAAAACCTCTAAAACTAGGGGTTTTTCTGAGTATGCAGGGTAACTGTCATGGAAAGAGGGCAAGATTAATAATTGTGCAATGCGATCACCGGGGTTATGGTAATTATCACTCAAGGGGATTGACACATTACTTTGATGACTGGGTCAATAACTCCAGGCATAACAATGAGTCCCTGTAAGGTGGAAGAGGAGCGGCCTAACACTAGCCCAACTGTCCCTTCTGGGAGTGGCCCTTGCATGTCTGTGGCTAAGGGTTGTATTTCCATGCCTGTTGTTAATACCATTCTGGAGGTGGCATGGAGGTCCAGCCCTGCTGAGCCTAACATGGCTCGTCGCGAGGCCTGAGTGGTTGGAAATTCACTTTCTTGTGGGCCCCAAATATTTTCAGGCCCTGGGACCAAGGGCCCACTACCCCGTTTTTTGGATTAACTGCATGGGCAGCAGGTTGAATGGATTGCCCATTAATGTCCTTAACAGACCTACATTCGTTGGCCCAGTGTTTACTCTTTTTACATCTTGGACATGTCCCTGGAATCTTCACTTCTTGAGGCGGTTTTGTCCTTGTCATGGGGGCAGTCTCTTGGCACTGTCTTTTAATATGCCTGGGCTTGCCGCACTGAAAACACACCCCGCTTCTGTTAGAACCTTTATTACCACGAGAAGCAGCCATCAAAGCAGCGGCGAGTCCTGCATTTGATAAAGGTTCTCCGATTTCTCGGCACATTTTCATCCAATATTCTAGGTCCTTTCCTTTGTGTGGGGTGATAGCCCTAAGGCACTCTTTTGTACACTGCTCATAAACTAATTGCTTTACTAGCAGCAGTGCGGTTTTCACATCACCAAAAATTCGCCCCGCTCCATCCATCATTCGAGCTACAAAGTCAGAAAATGGTTCAGTGCTGCCCTGTATTATTTTGGTTAGGTTCCCTGAGACCTCCCCCTTATTGGGGAGGGCTTGCCAAGCCCTCATATTGATGGTGTTTATTTGATTATAAACTTCCACAGGATATGCTGTTTGATTATTTACCCATTGTCCTTGCCCCAACAGCATATCTGTACTCCATGCTGGCTGCCCATTGGCAGCATTCTCCTGGGCCTGACTATATGCCAGATCAGTCACAGTTGACTTCCAGTCTAAATATTGCCCCATAGTTAAGCAGACTCTGGCAATGTCTTGCCAATCAGTGGGTGTTAAGGCGTTGCGCGTAAGGCGCTGCAGTAACATGATGGTATAGTTGGCAGCTACACCATCTCTTTTTGCTGCTTCTGCAAGGTCTTTAATAATCTTATGGTCAATTACTTCATAATATCGGCCACGCGTGGCTGGATCCTCAAACACAGGGAAGGCTGTGGTCACCCTAGACCACACTTTCTGGAGGATGAATGTGCATCCTAACTTGTTCCCTAAAGGAGGGGGAGCAGTAGTTCTAGCCTTTGCGGGATTGAAAGGCGGTGATCGGCCGAGCGGTGGGGGATCATAGCGTTCTCGCTCATAGGCTGCAGCTGCCTCCTCTAGATCTTCCTCCTCCTCAGGGTCTAGCTCATCTTGAGATATATATAAATCTTTAAATTCATCTAGGACTGGGTACAGTCCTGACACTGGTTCTGAATTTTTCTTTTCCTTTTTCTTTTTCTTAGGCCTATCTTTTGTAGTCCCTGCCCCTCCATTTTCTGATGCGCTATCCTGGCATATACTGAGAGCCTTACATCCTTGCTGAATAATGTCCTCATATTTCCCATCCTTTAGGCAATAATAGATCATACACCATAGCGGAAGGAAGGTTGCCTCGGGAAAGTGTTCCCTCAGTGTTGCGTTTCTCTAGATCCCTGCCAAGTTTTTCCCACGATGGAATAGTCAAACAGCCTGACACCCAAAACCACGGAACACTGCTTTTGATATTTTCCAGCAACCAGCTTATGGCTCTGCAGCAAAGCTTTAGCCCTCGGCTACTCAATATAGCCTGAATAGGCTCATGGAACTCAGTCGTGTGGTCAGCAGACAATTTGTTCCCCATCTTGCGCTCTGCTCTACAAGTGGCTTATTAGATCGGACACACGTTTGATTTATCGCACGGCCAGGGAAGGCACTTCTTGCCGAGTTGGTGGCACTGCAGCCACAAGCAGGCAAGAAAAATCAGGACAACTAGGATGAAAAAAAACTGCAGCGAAGATCTCAGGTTTTAGACTTCCCAGGAGCACCCGCATATCTGGATGGACTACTCACCGACAGTCCACTCCGTGTGTCGAGTTCTGAATCTTTCCTGCAGGGCGCGAAGATTCCCCAGTTTCGGTGCCACTTGTGGCGAGCCGCTTTCTGGACCGCAGAATGATGAGTCACCACATGCATGATTCTTCTCGGATCACACTTTATTGGAATACAGCTCAGTTGAGGTAGAATGGTGGAAGAAAGACTGCGTGCCTGAAATGCAGCCTACTTATATAGGGAAGCTGGGACACGTGTAGCTATATGATTGGTGCCCAACGTAATGCCTCATTAGCATATGGTTGGTCATAGGTCCAAAGTAATGCCTCATTAGCATATAGCTGATGATAGGTGGTAAGGAGTGCCAAATCAGCATAATCAGGGATCACATAGGATAGGTCACTACTCAGCGCCTAATTAGCATCTGGGGAACATGATGCAATGTTCCAGCAAGTTGCACAAGGGCCAACCACGCCCTACATATTTCTACTTTTATTTATTATACCTATGCATCTTATTTAAAAATGTAAGGAAAGTATAGTCCTTGAAAGCTATTATTACAAACTATTTAGGATAATTAAGAATTACTGGTCAGTAGTTAAACATCTATAGTAACCAAACTTTTAGTTGTGCTAGGTGTGTTTTCAAGGTCAAATAGAAAAATACTTTAAATAGACAAGTAGTCTTTAAACACTTTAGAGATATACAGACTATGGAATTTAAGATGTTTTAGTAACATAAGGCTTTCCATGACAGTAAGATATGTCTATTCCTGGTAGAACCAATGTAATTAAGAGAAGATGAATGGCATCAGCAAACCTTCATATGAAATTTGCTTTCAATATGACAAAGCTAGACATTTGGGCAATAAGTTGTCATTGCCTCAACTGCTGACAATAATCTGGAACACAAAAAGTCCACTGTCGAAATTTGCCAAGACCATGTATGTCAGTCCTTCATAATTTCTTCTTTATGGAAATGTCTATCAGATATCTGGCCTATAAGCTGAAGATAGATGCTCTAACAATGCAGGGGAAATGTACTTAGAAAAGGTAACAAGACATGTGGCAGCTAATTATAGATTAATATAAACAGGTTAATTTAAGTATTAAGAGCTAGGTAGGAACGAACCTAAACCATGGCCAAGTTTTCATGTTTAATAAGAAGTCTCTGTGTCATTATTTGACAGTCCAAAGGAAGGACTCATTATGTTCATATGTCAGCCATTGCTAGGCCACCACTTCATCCAATCAGATTATGGCAAAGGACAGGCAAACCCTCCCAGGCCTGGTGTGCTCCAAGGTGCTACTGCCAATGTACTAGGATTATAACCAGGTGGCATTGTGGTGACAGCTATAGATAGTCACACCCACCACACAGCTCTATTTTCTCTTAAAGACAATGTCTAGCATAAGAAATAAACTCCATTATATGTGAAGCACAAAGACATACTTTTTAGTAAAATGAAAAAATTGGGATTACTAGACAATGACACACTAAAACCACTATTACAGTAAATACAATCAAGTAAATAGAATCACATATATTAAAAGTAAATATAAAAATAAATTTATCTTTTATAAGAAAAATATAATTAAAAGAAACAAACAGCTATTACAGAACTGAAAAATTATGTACCTGAAATTAAAAACGTATTTTATTTTCAGAAGTCTAGCATTGAAGGATAGACAATTATGAAATGACAATCCAGGGCAATGTTACACAAAGAAATTAAAACCACGATGTCCTTGAAACAGCAAAAAAAAAAATTAATAAAAGCATTTAAGAAGAAAACTAGCGAACAACATGAGCATATGTTAGATCATTCTGTATCATCATTCTATCTGTCTAGTGTAGAAATATCCAGAAATAGATATTTTTAAGGATTGCATACATTGGTGTTGATAATATAAGAATGAAGACACACAGCTGATAATACTCTTTTTCTTATTTGCTGGAAGAAACACTGTCGACAGTAGCTTCACTGCTTCTTGTAATCTCCACCATAGATGCTCCTTCCTTATCTCACATATATCTTTCCATTGTTCTAATTACTTACAGTGGTCTAATGATTCTATCATGTGAGTAGTGACCAAACTGAAAACCTAAGACTAATTTTAGCTTTTATTCTTCAGGGTGAGTGATTCTATTTCTCAGAAATCTTGTTCTTTAACTATTTAACCACATTTACTCATTTTCCTGGTTTTATCTGACTTTGCCTTACTTCTTAGCTTAAGATCTCAGTGTAATTTGGCAGCATTGACTACTCCTAAGTGTACTGAGTGGATAGATTTTTAGCAGTCATGCTGAGCTCCCTGTGTTACTCTAAGATGTTGCCTCTTTTCATAGTCATTTTTATATACTTTTAAAAATGATAGTTATTTATTTTTTGAGATTATAACATGATTACAACATTTTCTGCCTTTTCTTTCCTTCCTTCAATCCCTATTCACCACTCTCAGTGTTCTCTTTCAAATTTATGGTCTTTTAAAATTTTTTTTATATATATGTATATATACCCCTATCTTTCTAAATACATAAATATAACCTGATCAGTCTTTAAAGTGCTATTTGTATATGCAGGATTTCATGGCTGACCATTTGGTATTGGATAAGCAATTTATATGCTTTTCATTGACTGTTTCTTCTCCATCTCTCTTTCTCTTCCTTCTTTCCTCCCTTCCTCTTACCCTTCTTTCTTTTTTCTTTCTTTCTGTCTTTCCTTTTTTCATTTAGTTTATATGGTTTTAATTCAAATGGGAGAAGTCACTAAACAAATAAGGAAAAATGTACATATTTCAGAATGTGATACCTAGCTATAAATAACTCAGATAAAATAAATATATAGAGAGAAATTTCTCGAAATTTAAAGAGTAATGAGAAAATTCCTCAATTAGAAGGCAATTCTTAGTAAGGATGAGTAAGGAAGTTGCACTGACTAGGAAGAACATGGAAACATCAGGCCTATGAGAGTGGAGTAGAAAGAGAGAAATTTCTAAATTTGTGATAGCTTTAAATGATAATGGATGTTTCTTCAGTTTTTTACTATTCACAGTGTGGTGTGGTTTCCTGAAATACCGCAACTTCAATTGACATTCTTGGCAGAATATAAAACAAATGGTCTCTATCCCAAATTCTGACCACAAATTCTGAAACATTACAAGCCAGGCCTTGACCTTAATTTTGCTTAAAGCGTTTTAGGGCTTTTCTAGCATACAACTCTGTTTGTTATTCTTACTGTAAACTATCTCAAAAGGTCCAAGACCATGTGGTCAAGTTTCTCAGAGCAACAGCAATGACCCTGCTTCTTAACAATTGTATTTGTTTCATCCTTTTCCTTGTTGTGGCCAACCACATGATCAAGGGAGGCTTAAGGAAGAAAGCAACGACTTTACCTGAGAGTGTGAGAGTGCTATGGTGTGAAAGGCCTGGCCCTGGTAGCTTGTTCACATCTGGACACACCAAAAAAGCAGCCAAAAGGAAATACCAGATATCTGGTGGAATTATCCTTTATCCGTTTTTTTCCTCAGCCTGTGGAATGGTGCTATCGATGTTCAGGAGACCTCCATGGAAACACCTTCACAGAGGTACCTTGTGTACTTCCTAGGAAATTTTAAATCTAGTCAGATTGACCATGAAGATCAGCCATCACACTCTCCAAATAAATTGTAGAAGACATGTATTTTGCTATGTATTTTTGCTGTAGCCACTGGGTTACAGTGACTTTAACTGTGTGTAATTAAGTACAATAGTGAGGAAAGCTGACTGTCTGGCATCAAAGGTGCTGTAACCCAGTGGCTACAGCAAGGAAAGAAAGAAACAAACACAGCAACAATTTTGGGAACATTTATGCTTCTTATGAGAAGTGATATTACATTGTCTTGTCTCATTGCATGTAGGCCACAGAACGCACAGCAACAGGCACTTTCTGTGGAGTGCTTCCTGGCAGCTTTCTGAGCATTACTCTGTCACAATAAATACACACACACACACACACACACATTATTACCCATAATGAACAAATCTCACAAAAAATGAAAATCATAGTCTTTTGTTCAACTTAACTTTCTCCTTTCAGATCATCTGGAAGACTCATTAGAAGCTTGCCACTACTTTCTGATGAAAACCAAATAATAAAAATGTTCTAGATAAAAATCTGGTATGATAAAATAAAATTATTACTAGCGTCCATAGAATAATAAAAACTGGGTAACGGTCAAAGTTGTGTTGTCTTACTCTTTTCCCAGACATACCATTAATGGGTTGTTTTATAAAGAAGAGAAGTCATTTTCCTTTAGGCAAACATTGTGGAAGATAAACTTACCCTGTGTCTCAGGTCCTTTTATGGGGAGATACACAAGTCTGCTTCACAGTATATGAGAAGGTCCTAGTTAGGGAAACCATTTAGAGGAAGGAAAGGAAAAGAATAAATTTTGTATTATATCATAATCTCAAAAAGTAATAGCATTTGTGGACATAAAAAGGTGTGTTTTTCTTCCCTGTCATTTCTTCTGTGTGTAGAGAACACCTTTGATGCCAGACAGTCAGCTTTCCTCACTATTATACTTAATTACACACAGTTAAAGTCACTTGGAAGGTTAATTTCACAGATAAGTTTTTACAGATATCTCAGCAAGTGGATGGATCTGGCATCTTCTGCCTCTCTTTATGGCTGCAGATAAGTTCATAAAGGATGATAACAAATGTTCTTCCTCCTCCCTAAGAAGTGTGTTGCCGTTTTTGTTACAGGTGTTAATGGAACCATGTTTATGTGCTCGGACATATCCTCACTGTGACTCTATCCAGGAGGTAAAAGCCTGACTATTCTGTGGTTGCTTGCTCAGCTTTCCACTATTTCTATTATTCATAACAGCAGAAATTGTCAACAAACGTTGTAGTATTATTTCTATCATTCATGTATACAGAAATTGTCAGCAAATATTGCAGTATATCTTTTTGGATGTCATTGGTCTATTTCATTCTTTTTATCTTAAACTATTTCTACTGGAATAGCTCATGAATTATTATATTAAGTGTTAAAACTGGTTAGTTCTACCATGCTATTTGGGCTACTTTGCACCCATGTATCTTACAGGCAGGTTACATGATTCATAACTGATTATATTGTTGATTCATCCTGTAGTATACATAGTACTTTCCAGAACCATGAATGCTAGTAGCATAAGTAAAGCTTATAGGTGGACACCAGATTTATTTCTCCATGTTTAATGATATAAGTAAGCAGTGTCTTTAGCCATAAGTGTATAAGATAGTGCTCTTGTACACTGTAAAGATTTTTCACTTATATTAGTATAATAAAATACTGACTGGCCAGTAGGTATGCAGAAAGTAGAGGCAGGGCAATCAGACAAGGAGAATTCTGGGAAGAGGAAAGGTAGAAAAGCAGAAACCAGTCAGATACAGCAGAAGCAAGATGAGAATGCCTTACTGAGAAAAGGTATCAAAACATGGGACTAAACATAGATAAGAATTATAGGTTAATTTAAGTGTAAGAGCTAGATAGTAATATGCTTGAGCTACTGATCCAGCAGTAAGTATAATATTAAGCCTCCAAGTCACTTATTTTGGAATTGGCTGATGAGTATCAGGTATTTGAGAAGTTTTTGGCTGGGACAGAAACTTCCAACTACATAGGGGCTTATGACCAGGGTTGAGAGGGTAACAGATAGCCTTTGAATTATCCTATGATGTCTGGTGGTGGCTATCAAACTTTTTTGGCCAATGATTCAACAAGATATAACCCATTTCTGGTCCTGGAGTTTCTATCCACTAGCATAAGATGTCTAATTGGTTCACCATTTTCTCCATTATCTGGAAACGACATTTAAATTACTTTCATATATGTATATAGTTTAGGAAACTTCTATAGTAGTAAATTTTTACTTTTTTTATTTTATTCTGCTTATATGGTAGATTTCTTTGACTAATTTAGATAAGCTGAACCAACCCCACATCTCTGGAATGAAGCCAATTTGATCATGGTTAATAATGTTTTGATGTATTCTTCAATTTGGTTTGGAAGGTTTTTATTGAGAGTTCTTACATCTATTTTCATAAGAGATATTGGCTTACAATTTTCTGTTTCTAGTTCATTGATTTCAACCCTGAGTTTGATTTCTTCCTTTCTACTTTACATTTGCAGCCATTTGTTCTTTTTTTTTTTTAGCTTTTAAGTATATCATTAAGTTATTAATATGGGTTTTCTTAAACTTTTGAGGTAAGCACTTTGTGCTATAACTTGACCTCTTAGAAATTGTTTGGATATGTTGTATAGATTTTGGTCTTTAGTTTCCATTTTCCCAGTCTGATAGGGTATGGATCAGAAGAATGATCTTTGCTTCTTAGTGTTGGGATCATGCTGAATTTTAAGGTTTAGACTTTAAAATTCTGTTGGGAGCTTAATTGTTTAGAATTAAGCAATCCCAGATTGGTAAAATGGGTGTGGTGGTTGATAAGCTGGTAGGTATTTGAGGGAATTGATTATTAAGAAAGTCTTGGGAGTCCATCTTGATGAAGAGAAATAGAGGTAGAATTAGGGGTACCACAGCTCTTTTCCTGGATAGCAGTGAACCTTGAGCTGGTGGAGGTGGACCAGGAGGTGAGACTGTTTTGGGCAGGCAATAGAAGGTCTAAGTATACTCTATAGAGACAGTAATGGAGAAAGGAAAGTAGAGGAAACTGAGCTGAAATTTAAGTGTGTTAGCTGTGGGATCCCTAATAGAGATGTGTTCTGCTATGTGGAGGGGTACCAATAGAGTGAAGACGGCCTAGGAGACATTTGTAAGGAAAGAATGAAGGAATAACTAGGGGGTCCTTGGGTCTATACCAGAGAGCCAAGTTCTAAGAGGATGAAAGTGCAAAGCCAGGACAGAGTCATGTAGTCAGGCAGTGACAAGTCTACCAGTACTCTCGAGAATCCAGAATGGAGGAGAGAAAGGATTGTAGAGATAGCCAACTTGGTAACCATGTGTGGAGCTGTAGGGTCCCTAGTGGAGAGCAGTTCTCTGTGAGGGGTGTTTTTTTTTTTGTTTTTTTGTTTTTTTTTAAATTTCTTTTTACTATACCTCTGAGGGCCAAATTCTTGTGGGTCCTCATGTTTACATGGCAAGTAAAACCTGTCTGAACTATCAACCAATTCCATTTCAGTTTTATTCTGAGTCTTCTCAGTCATTTGGTTCTGTAAAAATAATGCTGCATTACTAGTTTTAAAGCTACTCCATATGCACTCCAATAATCAGTAAACTTTTGTCAGGTACTCTCTCATTCTAAGTAGTAGTGTAAGCACAAGAGTTAAAAATATGAGTCAGACAACTCCCCAGACTCTGCATTCTGGAAGGAAAAGTGACAAAAGAAGAGAAAAAATGGGTACAGGATGGTTTGTTTTCTGTTAGATGTATGCTTGGAATGACTTCTGCAGTAATGCACTGGATGAGCAGAGTTTCTTGCTCTAGGACAGAAGGAGGAAGGAAAGAGATGCTGAAGGGAAAGGAGGGCAGGGAGAACATTCCAAGCAATGGCACTGCCAGGAGATAAGTGAACCTGTAAGGAGTTCAAAGTGCCTGTGGCTCAGGGTGCTGACGAGCTCAGCTGGAGAAACAATCGACTTCAAGTCACAATGGTCCTTGCTTCTTCTGTTTTGTATGTTACAGTTTACTTTGTTCTACTTGGTTTCAAGTGCCTCTGTCGACTACAAATGAAGAGATATTATTTGATTTACATTACAGCGGGTTAGTTCTGTCTCAGAGGAGGATGAACCCTGAGGGACAAAGACAGGCAGAGAGAGATGTTTAATAAGCTGCTGCAGTTAGTGAGCTGAAAAAAACATGTCAGGACAAACTGAATTAAAGTAGGGCCTTTGGTGATGGAAGAGAAGATGAATATTATAGGCATAATCAGCGTGGTTTACTGATAAATATTTTCTCAAGGCGTGGTCTTCAACTAATTAGATGTGTGGGTGAAGAAGAGTGAGAAATCAAGATGGAGATGCAGGTTCAGGCTTGGGCAATCAAGTGGGTTACAAGAAAAGTCAAAGGTTGGATGGTGAAGTCATTCCTTCTGCATTTTAACATGCCTGGGAACTGGAATGGGGGACTTGGAAGACTATGGTAAACACTATAGGAGTTAAGTCCATTGCTTTCTTCTTTGAGTTTTTTTTTCCATCAAGAATAGCACTTACTATAAGCAGATTTGGTGACACAAATCTACAGTCCCAGCTATGAGGTAGCTGAGGCAGGAGGATTGCAGGTTCAATGACAGCTTAGGCAACTTAGTGAGAGTTAGATACTTAGCTGATACTCACAGGGCCTTGGGCTCAGTTCCTGCTACTAAGAAAAGCTCTATCAAAATGTGATCATCTACTTTGACTGAATAGGTTATATTTAAGTATACCTGTCATGCAAGTATTCATTCAATAATGACTTGTAGTGATCTTTAGTTGCATACTGTAGTGAATATATCTGACTCACATGAACCAAAGACAGTTGTGATGAACAATTAGGAATTCTCATATCTGACATTCATGTCTGGAGAAGCTACCTTGGAAATAGGTAGAAATAGAGCCCATACAGAGGGCCATGGAAGAATCCTAAAAAACATTCTGTAGTGCAAGGATCTATTCAGGAAGCCACTGTGGAAGTGGTTCAGCCAGAACAACTTGCAGGCTCTTTGTCTCTCTGTTCAAGGTTTCAATTCCATGGATCTCAAAATTATTGCCCGTCATGAGTAACATCTCTCCTATTTAGGTAGGAAGGGACTGGGCCTCTAATTATGGTCTTCAAGAAGAGAAGCAGAGGGTGTGTATAATTCCTCAAGCTTTTGGAAAACACTCTGCTCTTAAGAGAAAGAGGATGCTAGCCAGACAAAAATTACAAATGACCACTTCATGGTGATTCTAACTTTTCTAGTCTGTTTTCTGTTTTTAAAAGCAGTTATAAAAATTAAATGGAAACCTTATAAAATATGTACATAAAAAATCTCACTTATAGTTAAGAGAATATAGGTTTCTTTTTAACTTGACTACCTTTAAATCCAAAAAAGCCTCATTTTAGCTTTTACAAAATGATCTTTTTAAAAACAGCAGCACCTTGTCATTGAACTAATGAGACACAATAGAACATTCTATATCTGGAAGAAAATCCCATTTAGATTCTGTGAAATAGAAATCGAACTGCTGAATTTAAAGGACAGGGAAGAAAATACACGAGAAAAGTAAGGAAAAAACACAGAGAAATCTTCAGTACTTCTCAGATAAACGTCCAACCAACACTCAAACCAAATCTCCAACCCTTGAGCATCCTCAGAACTAATTACAGGACTCTTCACTAATTACAGGACTGAGATATGCAAGCAGCCACTTCAGGGCTATGCGGCCCCACAGCCCTCATCCTGAAGGCAGGGTTTAAGATGTGGCTGTGTTTGTTTGTTTGGTGGTAGGAGAGAGCTTAAATTTACTTCCCCTGGCCTCAGTAGATGTTGACATATCTTCCATCTAATCTTGCTCCAGAGCTAGGGATACCTGTGCCAACTATGCCTTTGTTTGCTCTGTCAGACAGACTTGGTGCTAGAAAGTTTCAGTTCACTGAAAGGATGTTTGTGCAAATGTGGGGAACAAGATTCCAGTGAGGTCACAAGTTTTACTTAGAGATTGCTGTGAAGTTCTCACTCTTTTTATAAATCTCTTTTATGAAAATAAGTAAAAAACAGTGATTCTAAAATTCACAGAAGAACTTCAAACAGAGATATATGTCAAATCATAATTTTAATGACATTTCTCTCCTATCATTTTTAATATTGTTTTCCTTGCTTATAGGGGAAGTCCTATTTAGGCACCCTCTCCACTATTGCTTACAGTCCTAGCAAGGGACATCTTGTGGGTTCTTGGTGGTTTCCTTAGGACTAAGTTTCTTTCTGACCCCACAGTGGCCCCCTTATTACAGAACCTTCATCCAGCAATGGATGGAATCAAAAGCAGAGATCCATAGCTAAGCACCAGGTAGAACTCCTGGTCCAGCTGGAAAGAGATGGAAAGAGAAAGAGAGAGAGAGAGAGGGAGAGAGAGAGAGAGAGAGAGAGAGAGAGAGAGAGAGAGAGAGAGAGAGAGAGAGAGAGAGAATATGAGGAAAGGGATCAGGATCATGAGGAGGAGACCCACAGAGTCAGCAGGCTGTAGCTATTGGGAGGTCATTGACTGAAATAATCCCTGAGGAGCCTTCATGGAAAGGAACTTAACACTCCAAATGTAAATGACAGTCAAAGGTGTGGGCATTTTGTGGAGCCTCTTTCAGTAGGTTCAGAATATATTTTTGGTGCATGAACTGCCATCTCAGAGGCCATTCCCTATAAAGAAACACCTAACTCAGCCTTGATTATGGGATGAGGGAATCAGACCTACCTCAACTGAATATACCAGACCTAACTGACTCACCTTGGGATTCCTTGGCCTCCTTAGGGAAGGGATGGGAGGATGAGGTTGGGGGAGACTGAGGAAGGACTAGGAGAACGAACAGTGGTTGATCTGAAAAAAAAAAAACAAAACCTTTTTCAATAAAAAGAGAAAATTGTTTTTGTTTTCCTTGCATAATTATTTCCCTCTTTCTCTCTCTCTCTCTCTCTCTCTCTCTCTCTCTCTCTCTCTCTCTCTCTCTGTGTGTGTGTGTGTGTGTGTGTGTGTGTGTGTGCAAGGAAGAGATCAGCACCGATAAAGTTGACATTCCCTTTCAGGCTAGCAAGAAACAGAATGAGGAAAAAGTGATTCTTGTAACTATAATTAGTACTTTCTTTCAGGAATAAATGAGCATTTTCTATTGCAAGTATTGACACACTGTAGTCAGCCCTGCTATCCATATGCAGTCAAGCAGGACCTTAGAACTTCTCGATTTCTACTTTCTCTTTTTCAAGATAGAGAGACATCTATTGTGGAATGGATATGACATATCCCTCACAGACTTGAGTTCATCCACTGATCCCCTAGTTGTTCATTCTGTTTTAGGAGGTTGTAGAACCAGAAGGACATCAGACTTAGCAGGTAGATATAAGCCATCATGGCCATGCCTTCTTACCTATATCTCATGTCTGCTTCCAGGTTAGTAGCTGTTTCCTGGTTGGCTGAGGTATGAGAACCTTCTTCCACAAACACCTACCACCTTGGAGCTCCTCCACTTTGCATTTCCTCTTACAGTGGATTAAGAGTCATTAGAATTGTGAGCCCAAACAGGCTTCTCCTTTCTCTAGTTGCTTCTGTCAATATTATGTTGCCGAGATGACTGTAGTAATAGAATGTTCATGATATGCCTTCTTTTTTGTTTAGTATTCATTTCTTGTGACTGTGAGTTAATTTCTTGTCCTGTACAAAAACAGTTATTGGAGAATGGACAAGAAGGGTCATTCTTTATGAAAGGTCTGTGGACATACTTTCTTTAGGAGAGAGGCAATGATTTTAATTCATTTCAGATAAAGCTTCAGCAATCCTTCTGCATAGGAAATGTTTTCTTCCTTTTTATAACTAGTGGAATTTGCTACACTTTCAATGATATATGGACCCCATTCAATCTAAGGTTGTGAGTTGGAATAGATGAGACCTCAAATTCTAGCTAAAGATGATTTTGTTGAAAGTCAAGGATGAGAGTGAGATCAATTGGATGAGTTTGAATCTCAGCGTTCAACTATAGTATTAGTTTCCATCTATAAATTATAAACATTTAGCTTTTAAAGTTTATATCTACATATATAAGTTTATTAATATTAGAAATGATACTTTTCAAGCTTACTTTCTTTTGATGCTTTTGGAAAGAAATTTTGGAGTGTTTGTGGATATGTGTAAATACAACCATACACAGATTAAAAATACAAGGTCATAGATTTGGAAAAAGTACTTGGCTTGTGTGTCATTAACAAAGAATATTAAGACTGAATTGATAGTCTTAATGCCATCAAGCTAGCATAAAAAAAGTAGCTGATAATCATAGCATTAAGTTGACTTCACATAGTTTTATAGGGATTTAAATTTTTTTCTATTTTGTTTACCCATAATCTATTTTTATATTAAAGATAATATAAATTAAAGAGGTGGAAGCAGACCAGGGATTAAAATAGACACATATACCCTGTAAGCTCTTCTGTTCATTTGGGAGGTAAGAGTAGAAACACTGCCCTATAAAAGAGGTAGATAACTTTACCTTTTCTATAGAATATAAACCATGTGTTGGAGATGAGCAATGCATAGTTCTTCTAGGAAATTTTTTTGTAAGGAATTCTCTTAGCATGCTTTTTGTCAAAGATACTTTTCTTTCAACCGATCCTGTCTACAGAGTTATAAAACATAACTTGGGGAAACTACTTGGAGAGACTCCTGCTTTTCATTTAACATGACAACTGGAAGCATTTTGTGACTTTCTATATTTGGGGGATTATTACAAAAGTTGTCTGAAATAAAAGTTAGACTCAAAGCCACTTGAAGTGATCTATTGAAGGTTTTTAAAATTTGTGTTTGCTTATTAAGGCATATAAGATTGTACCACGTTATCATATTGCTTAATGCATTTTTATGAGAACTATCTGCTCCTGATATTAAAATGAAGGATGTTTTTCTAACTACAAAAAGTTTCTATAGCTTTATCCCAGATTGTAATAAATTTATTTTGATCATTAGTTCTTATTTAAGAACAGGAAGACTGGGAAAATATTATAATAAAATAAATATTGATAAAATTCTAAAATATTGCATTTGTTTTAGACAGCACAGTTTCTGTATTTTAGTTCCTGATTTGAAATGCTGATAGCATGACTAAGAGTCTAAGAACTTTACATCCAACCTTCCACTCTTACACACAATAGGCTTAGAAGTAAATTCTATGTATGGAGCCAAAATGTAATCACTGTCACTGGATAAACATCATTTATATATGAAAATTTGTTCCAGTCATGGATCAAAATTTTAGAAGTGATATTTTATCCTAAATTTTAGACAGAAGCAGGAAGTGAAAGTTGCTTAATGTTACTTCATACATTTTTATAATGTAAAGTTGTAGGCTCCTGCAACAGGCTTGTTGTTGATGTACCACTGAGAAAATTTCATCAAGTGAAGTTACATACTAATTTATGTTTAAAAGTTGTTCTTCTGAATAAGGACTAAGAATTCTACTGCCTGCAAACATTAGATAGGTGTTCAGTATACTCAGTGGACTTTTCAAATTTTTCATACTCTAGTTGTCTCTTTGTTTTAATCATATCGTCCAACCTAGCAGATGATAGCCACTTTCAACTGTAAAGAATTTACTGAAAAGCTGAAGCGTTTTTATTTATTTATTTTTAGAAAATAAAGTTCTTTTTTCATATATCCTCTTGCTCTCCCTCCCTTCCCCCTCCCAACCCCTCCCTGTCTGCCAGCTCCCTCCTCCCCATCACCCATCCCCTCCCCCAGATAGGCAAAAGTCCTAAGGTGAATCAACTCAGCATCCACTCCAGGCAGGTCCGATTTTCTCATCGTAATGTGATGTCTGGGTTAGGTGTTCCTCAGGGGAGAGTGGGCTCCAAAGTGCCCGTCCACGCATAGAAACACAGTCTCATCTCTCGCCTCGAGGCTCCACATACTGCCCATGTCAGCGGACAGCTGCCTATCCTTGGAGGGCCTAGTTTCTTTTCTTGAAGGTTCCCCAGTGGCTGTTCTTAATTCAGTGTACTCCCCAGAGCTCCAGTCAGCCATTACTGTGGGAGTTTTGCTTATACGCCCTATCCCTTGCTCATGTTGACTTTTCTATCCTGCTCTCAGCTGGACCAAGAGCTCAGCCGAGTGTTCAGCCGTGTGTCTCTGCCTCAACCTCTATTCATTGTTGGATGTAAGTTCTGCGATGGCACTTAGGGTGTCTATTTATTTGATTATAGGGGAAGTGGTATCTAGGCAACACCTTCACTATTGGTTGGAGACCTAGGCATGGGCAGCCTGTGAATTCTTATAGGTGATCCTAGCACCTGGTCTTTTTCCAACCCCACACTGACTTTCTTTATCTCCATCTCTTCTTTTTTTCTCCCTCCTTGTTGCTCCTCTCACTCAATCCTCCCCTTCTCCAGAGATTTCCCAGGAAGAGAAAATTGAGAAGATCTCCTTAGCTAATTAAGAGCATAAGGAGTTGCAACCAAGAAGAGGTGGGAACAAATCATGAAAGTTGAAGTTTTAAATTAAAAATTTTGATGCATTTGAATAAAATAGCTCATTATAAAGTGTCTTATTAGCAAGTTTTTATTGATCAGACATAAAATGGTAGTATTTGAGGTATCTCCAGGTAGGCAATACAGATTAATGTTACTTCATACATTTTTATAATGTAATTATAACAAAATTTAAAATTGCCTCTGTGGCTTATCTTTTTTTTTTGGACAGATCAGTTCTTCCTTTTACGTTTTTAGTGGTTCAAAAGTTTTTATTTGCTCCTATGTTCTGTCTCTTTTCTCAGTTTTCTCCTCTCTATAATGATGACAGATATTTGTTTTCATTGTCTGATTTAATAGGTTATTTTTGAAAAGTTATTGTTCTCCAATGGAATTTCAGTTTTGCAGAAAAGATCTTGTCTTTGTTGAGAACAAATTAATTATTTGCAAATAGTTGAGGTATAATGATGCTCCATAGCCTTATTTTTTTTCTGTTCCTTTATAATTCTCCAACCCAATCAGGCCAACATCCAAACTGTGCAAGAATTGTCACTTCCAGCATTACATTTATTTTGTTTATAGTAGATATTTACTTTGTTTGTGTCCCCAGCTAGTACATTGGCCTGTCTTGTCATCTGGATATTTCAGTTTTAGAGGCAGCTTGGACAAATCATTTTCTTCAAGTGTGAGAGCAAAATGTCTGAAAAGTGTTCTTGATCACTGATTGGTGCATATGGCAGAAACACTCCATTACTGGGACACCTGGTAAAACTCCTGTACCAGGACACCTCTATGGTGGGAATTCCATGAAACAAAGTATCTCTAAGTATTGAGCTTATATTACAGGCTGTAGGCTTTATTTGACATAGCATCCTTCTTTTGCCTCTATTCTCTTCTGATCCTACATCTTACTCCTTTAAATAAGTCCTAGCAATATTCCAAATAAACTACTGTCTCAAAATGTTCATCTCACTCTGTACCTCTGAGAATCCATGCCCCACATCTATAATTGTAGTTATTGTGATTCCATCTTGGAAGTCAGTTCTCAAGATGAAAGTTGGGAATTGGTTCACTCACCAAAAAGAAGGAAGCAGAGATAATATTATTTTCTAAGTTTCTGTGTACCATATGAACTCAAAGAGATTATATCTGTAAATACTTTTACACTTTTAGGATGGGATGCCATAGAAAAGAGGATGCATGTATTATTCAGTATCTTTGAAAGCTGAAATTGTTCTCCTGATTTTAGTGGATGATAGCAGGTAGATCTCAATGGGCTTTGGTTAGACAAATACTAGTCAATAGGGAAAGGATAAAAATTACACTTTGTATATTTGAGGGTCTCTTCAAGTAAGCATTTATGTATACACCATTAGAATGGAAACCAGAAATATAAATGACATAACTTTGACATCTACATAGTATGTTTTATAGTTTATCCTAATCAATTATTTTAGCAGTTATCCAGTAAAGCTGATAGGCACGATTTGAAGAGGAAAAAAATGTGAGAAAGCACAGAATCTAGGTAAAGAAGTTCTTAGGAACAAAGAGAACCAGAAGGTATCCAGAAGTGTATGAACACTGATAATGCCCCTGGTTAGCTCCAGAGAGGTCAATACTCTATGTAGCTCTGTCTCACGTACCTCTTCCTGCTGGATGTTTCTTTAGCTGCTTTGATAACTGCTGCTCTAGACCATGCATGTGGCTATAGCTGGCACTAAAGATGATCTCCAATCCTTCTATATTCTCTTTAGTTTTCAAATCTGAACATGGGTGAGTTCCTCGATTTGTATAAGCCCAAGTCATGTGCCTGACAAGAAATTTTTGGAAAAATATAAGAAAATGTTTTGTGGTTCAAGAACTTACCTTGCATATCTTTATAGCTTATTTCTATTTTTGCAATTTATTCCAGAGATACAGCTTACTAGCAACTGACATTTTACATTACAGTTTAAACAAGAAAATAAAAATTCAAAACCATGTATTTTGTACAAAAAGTGTTTTATATGAGATAATTAACAATTATTGATACTAATAGATTTTCTTTTTCACACGTAATACTGGTGAATACATGAGATTAATGAATGAATAATAAAAGAGATGATATCTTAAAACAGGTAGCCTAAGTTTTTATTTCTGGGAAAAAAGTTTCAAAATACATTAACTATATTTTGTATTTTGTATATCTTGTAGAAAATTCTTCAAAATATATTATTCAATAATAAATTAACTTATTCATGCCACTTAGTAATGAAAGTGGACTTCAATGGCATTTAAATGTACCTTTTCTTCAAGTAGTTTATTTCTTTCTATTGTTATATAACATGCTGGTTATTCTTGCTTGTCAAAATGACAGTATCAAGAATCAGCCTTTGGACATGACTACAATTGGGTTAATTAATGAAGGGAGCTGAGCAGGCTAGCATTCATCATTGACTGTTTCTCCACTGTGCATGTGATGTGAATAGATGCCTTTTTATTCTACACCCATAACTTCTCTACCACAGTGGACTATTGCACAAATTCTGTTTGGCATTATTAATAAAAACTCAGAGTCAAATATTGGGGAAAAGCTGAAATAGAGAGATAGAGAAACAAACCACAGCTACTTCTTACCCAACCAGCTCCTCAGGCCTCTCTCCATGAATCCTTCAGCTCTAAGCCTCTCTGTCCTGTGTCAACAAGGGAAGTCAAGTGAAGATACCCCCTCCCCCTGCACTTCCTCTTGCCTTATTTTTCTTTGTCTGCCCAGCTATCTTAATTCCTGGTTTAATTCTCGTATTGCTAGGATTACAGGTGTGTGCCACTACCATCTGGCTCTGTTAGGCTTTGAACTCAAGAGAGATCTAGATGTATCTATGCCTCCCAACTCCCAAGTAATGGGCTAAAAGGCGTAGGTCACCACCACTCCCTCACATTCATGGCTTTGCTCTGTGGGTGGTTCTGTCCTCTGATATTTCAGATTTTATTATTTGTACAATATATCACCACATATCCCCTTTTATGTCAAAAATAAAAAAGAAAGTTGTAACTGGTATAAGAAAAAACTATATACAAGTAAAATAACTATATACAACATATACAAGCAACAATTCCATCAAATAATGTATAGTCCATTAAGAACTGAGAAATTTAAAGAAAATATTCCATTATTTATCCTGTTTTTTTTAGTCAAATGACTGCACCTGATTTACTTCATATCTAGCTTGTGTTACCTACTGAAAACTATCTTTTGATGCTCTCAAACTTATATTCTTTATGCCTCTTAGTGAATTTCTTTTCTGTAACTGTAACTAAGAAAATTATATATATAATTGTCTAATCTACTCCCTCAGAGACCCAAGAAAAAATTGACATTATCTAAGCAAGTAGGAAGTGCAAGCAAGCAACTTCTACAAAACATAAAAAAGCAGAGAAACAGAACTGGATACTTGGACAGCTACCCAAGATTCCCCTGTACTAATGGGGACATCCATCTTCAGCCTATGAGGCTTAGTATATCTGAAAGTCTTATCTGTGAAACAAGATATTCTTTTCTCTCTCTCTCTTTCTTTCTCTCTTACAGTTTTAAATTTATTGAATATTTTATTTTAATTTTTTACACTTTTTTCTTTTTATTTAAAAAACAAAAGGTCTTTTTTTCTACGTATCCCCTTGTGTACTCATCCTTCCCTGTTCCCAATCACTGCCAGTTTGCCTTCAGCCTGCCCCCACCCCAAACTTCATCCCCTAGCCAAAAAGGACAGGAAGTCCTATAGTGTGTCAGCTCAGCGTCGTATAATCACTCCAGGCAGGTCCAGTTTTCTCATCCCAATATCAAGGATGGGTTAGGCACTCGTCTGCAGTGAATGGGCTCCAAGGTGCCAGCCCATTTACAGGAACACTGTCTGATCTCACCTGCCAGAAACTCTACATATTGCTCATGCTAATCAACAGTTGCCTACCCTTGGAGGGCCCAGCTCTTTGTCCTATGGTTCCCTGGAATAGTCTGTGATGCTGGTTCATCTCAGCATGCCATCTCAAAATTGTTCTGAACAGTTTGTAGTCTAAAGTCTTATTGGTGTTTTTCAGTCTAGTGGCTTTGTAATAGTCCATGCAAAATTATTTTTGTGGGGTTCTATCTCTTTATTGGAAACTACAAAGGTCACAGTTAGGTATCATAATAGTTCACTGCAGAAAAATAAGAGACTCAAACCCAAAACAATATACAAGAAGCTAAAGTATTTTTCTACATTTAGTTAGTACTTTATATGATTATTAATATCATGACATACGTTTAAGATATAAATAATCTTATAAATTTTGATATGAAATTCAAAAGATTGTGAGATTAGTAGTAATAGAACACTCCTTTATTTTTGATTTTTCTTCTGTCTCATATCAGGCAGCTCTTCTGATATGATGCACAGATTTTGCATTTTCTTTTAATAAGCATACTTGAGTGTACAGTATATTGGTACTAATAGGTTCATTTTTTCTTTGCTTGTGATTTTTTTTTTTGGATAACCTTACGTTCTTCTTTAAGCATTTAGATGTTCAAGGTCTTTTGACTTCCTGAAGATGGGAATTTTTAATTTTTTTGTAAAAACAAAAACTGGATCTTATTCATGTTTGGTGACTTTTCCTTATATCTTATAAGACTCACATCAGTGAATGAGCCATAATTTCTCCTTATCAAAAAGTTTCTCCTCCTTGAATCTTTATTAATTTTTATTATATTCATAGCTTTTTTTCTCTTGTGCAAACAAATGTGAAACCCCTTTCCCAATGTAGCACATATTCTGGTTTCCATTCAGAGATCAACACATCTTTGAAGTAGACAAGATGATTTAGCTCAGTCCTTTCTTCTATACTCCAAGGTCTTTCCTCAGTTGTTGTGCCTTTTGCATTAGCACTGAGAAAATTCATAGTTAATATAGCATTATGTAGTCTGTTTCTGGGAGTCTTTCTTACTCTTTGATTTGATCTTTTTGTGTGGTATACTTGCAATTTGCTTTATATTATATTAAGCAAAAAAACCTGTTTAATTATACAAGAAACATATGCTGGAGCATTGCCAGTCTTAATGTTGACAAGTATTCCCATAATGGCCATAACTACTAGCAGATATGTTGCTTATAGAATCAGTCTTTTTTGAAGTCAAAGCATTTGCCATTTGAAATCCTAAATTTCAAATTGATTGTATGGTGTGTATATTTTAATTTTTCTCATTCCGCAAAATGAAACACATTTACATGCCAAATTTTTTTTTCTGGTTTTTTTTACCTGCCAAATTTTATGTCTATATATACCTTCAAAGTTACTTCCTGCTGATAATGGGGTTTATTTATAGAAGAAACATGGCATCTTTTTACAATTTCTTAGGCTTGTGACCAAGTGATTGAGAAATCCCCATTTAAACCTTTTCTATTGACATGATTTTTAAGAAATAAAACTATAAGGCCTCTAGTATATTTCCTATTCATAATTTATCAATTTTATCATTATCTGGGGCTAGTGAGCCTGACAGACACATATGGAATTGGATTTGTGTTATAAGGGATAATTTATATTTCTGATTATTTCTTGTAACATAATAAATAACAAAGTTAGTTCTGATTCAGCAGTTTCAATGTGTAAAACAACTCTTCTGCAGTGACTTTATTAAGAAGTTCTATAAAAATCTATTAATAGCATTGTGATATTATATAAATCTGACTTTTGGATAGTATTAAAAGGCCTTTGACTCACTTCACTTATGTTTTCTGATTTGTAACCTGCCTTTCCTAATTTGCATTAGAATAAAATGTGGGGGCTCCAGAAATTGCTGTTTTCCATACAACATGAGGAAGAATCCAGTTAGTTCCCCTTATAAATTTAGTTCTTTTGCTTTGGGAATATCTGTTATAAATCTCTTCCAAAAAATTACTGCTAAATCTTTTCAAGGTCCACTTTCTGCCCATAATTGGTCAATTTCATCTTTAGTTAAAGGTACAGCAATTTCTGCTGGGTCCATTCTGTCAATTGACAAAGTCTTAATTTTCCTTTAAAAATCA
Source organism: Sigmodon hispidus (assembly GCA_004025045.1). Lineage (NCBI taxonomy): Eukaryota > Metazoa > Chordata > Mammalia > Rodentia > Cricetidae > Sigmodon > Sigmodon hispidus. The sequence goes on along the minus strand of PVIH01014077.1, from coordinate 32,687 downwards.
AATCAGAAATGTTTTCCACATATGTCTTTAATTTCTTACTCAGTTTGTGTGGTATAAATATTCATTCCAATATAATAGTTATACTTTGCATTGAAATTTCTACAGAAGAATGCTTAGAGGGTAAGATAGCAGAATGCAATTGAGATCTAGATCCACTGCTGAACTAAGCCACCTTGGGACAGTGGGACCTCCTGCCCTTGCTGGAGAGGAAATAAGGTGATGAGGAGATGAGAGAGTGACTGGGAGGGATGGGAGGAGGAAGGTAGTTTGAACAAGGGAATACATGGATAAAAAATGAGACTTTATTCATAATAAAATATTTTTCTGGGAAAACAAACAAACAAAGATAAAAAAATCTTTTGTTTTCTAAGATTAAAAAAAAGATCTGGATCCACATAATCCATACATGCATCTCGTAATTTCTTTTCCACCAAACCAATTATCTCTCAGCTCCAGCTGATAATTTTCTTGGAATTGTTAAATCTTGGTTACCATTTAAGGTTTTCAACAAATTATCTAGTTTCTGATGTTTAATGTCAATAGTAGACCGTATATTAGAAATGTTTCCTAGCAATCTTTGGAAGTCATTAAGAGTTTATAATCTATCTCTCCTAATTTTCACTTTTTAACAATTAAATTATTGTTACTCTAAACTTGTATCTATCAGGTATTCAATAACAGCATCATTTATTTATATTTTAATTTTGGTCCTTGTTTATTTACAAAAGTTTGCCAAAATATTTGCTTTATGATTTTTTTTTTAATATTTCGTTCACTTTTCTATAACTTTTCTATTATCCAGAGCAGTATGATTTTTGTAGAATAGGCTTTAGGTTCTTCAATTGCTCTGGGAATATGTTTCTTCCATGATGAGATAAGACTGAACTGGATTTGATATGGGGGTCCAGGGAGAGGCCCCGCAGGGCATTTTCCAAAGATAAAATGTTACCCTTTCTCTTGTTGACCTGCATTTGTTGGTCCAATGCCTTCTGCATTGGCCACATCTTCTACATAGTCCAGAGAGAGGGTAGTTTTCTTAGTGTTATTCTTAATGAAAACACTGTTTCTACAAATGCTTTATTTACAGTCTCTTTTAAGGCGACCTTGTTTTTCATAGTTGTAACATGTGACATTTTGATTTTTCTTCAAACTTCAAGAAATAACATATGCTACCCAATTATCCTCATAGTTATAAGATTCCATTAATTGTGTTTCTGATCGACTCCTCCAAAGGTGGTGATCTTGTCTTTTATGGCCTAATTATCCCTTTACATTGAGTTAGCATTTTCAAAAGCCAGAGATTTGATGATTATTTGGCTGCTTTTTTAAATGTGGTTTTATTTCTAAAGTCAATCTTTGTATGAAATCTGTCAATGCTTCTTTTAGCCCTTGGATAACTTTTGTAAAGAACTCAATTATTTTCCCTACTTCTAGATTCTATCCCAAACATTCAAAGCTGCAATTCAGCATAAAGCCAGCATGTGTTTATCATACAAAGATTGCCTTTCTATATTAGCATTATTTATCTTTCCAAGAAGTTAGTCTTGGGGAATTTCTATATCTCTTGTCTTACTACATTGTTCAAAGGTTTTAGCTTCATTCTTTATTGTAATTGAGGCTCAGCCTCCAAGACTTCTGTAACCATATATGTCCAGTCTCTAGGGATAATTCTATATCAAGGTTACCATGGGTTTAACATCTATCTGCTTTACAAATGGTGAGTGCATGCCATATTTGACTATTGCTTACTTGAATCTTCTTAAATCTAACATTTGCACAGGAGTCCATTCATCTCTTTCATTGACAATTTCTGTAAAGTTACTGTATATATTAAAGTTGGCTGTTTGAAAGATTTAGTCTGTTTCTGTGTAATCTCAAAAGACAATGTTGAGAATGTTTTTTTTTGGGGGGGTAGGTACTAATCACTAGCAGCTGATTACATAAAAAAATTAATATTCATTAAAAGGTTTATATGAAATACTGAAACAAGAGATTGAACTGTAGGACAAGACCTGGAAAGTTGGGCTGGTTCATGTGACAGTGTCAATGGGTGTGGTTCTTTCTCCAAGATATTGAGGGAGCAAACAGGAAGGAGAGATGGAATGTACCTGATTTTAGACTGGCCTGGTCACTCCCTATACATGGGTCCTCAAGGCCTAAAGGCCACACTTCTAGGTCAAGGTGAATAATGCCTGATTCCCACTATAGTTCTCTAAATTCTTCTGTCTGGGTTTAAATATCTTTATAATCTGTTTTAACAAAGTTTTCTAATATTTGTTTCTTGACACTTATATCAACAAGCTGGCACTCATATAAACATTTTTTTTAGTGCTAAACAAATAATATTTATAATACACATTACACTAAGCTCATCTACATTAATTATTCTCTCTTTTAATGGTTCCATTTTCAAACTCTATAGAGTATTATCAAACAAAGACTAAATTTTTTCCATTGTAATACTTTTTCCCAATTTTTTAATGTAGTAAAAAAATCGCTCTCCTTTTTAAACTATTTCCCCTCTTTAAGAAATCCTAATTGACTCACCAAATTTGCTGTCAATGGTGATTCAGATGAGTGTGGTCGCAGTCCAAGGAGAGTGTGCAAATGAACAAAAACAAACAAAACAACAAGCCACCACCAGATGAAAGCCATTGTTTGAAAAACTCACCCAAGTAATTGTGAACAAGAAACACTTGTGGCAGGAACTGCCTAAAAGGCAGAGCTGGCTAGAGGATAATTCTAAATGGAAAACCTAGCTAGCCCAGTAGTGACTCCAGTCATGTGCAGTCCTAGCCTGTGAAGGTGACTGCAAAGCCACTGGCAAGTGACTTTTTTTTTTTTTTCAAATTTGTGCTCCCAAAGTCAGACACCAAATATTTGTGAATTCTATTTGGAATTATTAATAAAAACCAAGAGCCAAATATTGTGGAAAAGTTGACTCTGACTCCAAGCCTCTCTGACAACCTTTACCAACAAGGGAAATCAGGCAAAGAGAGAAACCCCTGCCTCTTCATTGCTTTATGTTTCTTTCTTTGCCTAGCTTTCTTAATTCCTGGTTCAACTTTCCTAGTGCTAGAATTAAATGTGTGTGATACTACTGTGTGGCTCTGTTAGTCCTTGAACTCACAGAGATACAGATGATCTCTGCCTCCTGAATGATGAGATTAAAGACAAGACTCAAAACTTCTTGACCGTCATGGCTTGGCTCAATGGGTGGCTTTGTCCTCTGATATTTCAGACTATTTTTATTACATATACAATATGTATATATTACTACAGTGGATGGTACCCTTAAATTGCTAGTTGCAAAAATATTTTTCTCCAGTCATTTTCTTAACGGTGTTTTATCACAACAACAGTAAAGCAAGTAATGCCTCAAGTAATACCCTAGTACATGAGAAGGTATGCAATAGTTTCTTCATACCCTTAATGAAGTTCTCAAAGGGCTTTTCCTGTTTCCCTTCTAGGTTTTATAGTTTTTGTTTTTACAACTAAGTTTAGAATCCATAGAGATTAAATTTAAGTATTGAAGTTAAATATTTGTTCACATAAATATCCAGGTTATTCTAGAACGACTTACTTAACATTTCTATTATATTTATGTATTATACTTGCTGAGACTCAATTAAGCATCATACATGAAGATATACTTCTAAAAGTTCACATAAATATCCAGGTTATTCTAGAACCACTTAATATTTCTATTATATTTATGTATTATACTTGCTGAGACTCAATTAAGCATCGTACATGAAGATATATGTCTAAAAGTTTCACTTTTTTCATTTGTCCATATGTTTATTTTATTTTTTTTTTAAACTTCAAATATTTATGGGATTTTATTTATAATTACAGAGCTAAAACATTCTTTTCAAATTTTAAGCACAAGGTTGGGGATGTGGCCCAGTGGTTAAGTGTTCAGCTTGTGTGAAATCTGGGTTTGATTTCCAGTACCACAAAAAAAGAAACAGAAATGGTGGCTAGGTACAAAGTAAAAACAGGAAACTTGGGTTGCCTACACAGATGTGATATGTAAAGTATACTCAGTTTACAAAATGAGCCCCCCCCCCCCAGTCATTCTTCTCATTGATTTCACTCAGTGCTGCTCCCATGATAACCTGGGACAAGGCAGAATGGGAAGACAGCTGTAGAAGTGCTTGTATGTGTCTGGAGAGGTTGCAGTGGCTGGCTGTGGGGCACAACAGTTCTCACCCAAGGGACTGTCCAGCCAGGAGTCCTGAGCCCTGAGGCCGGCCACAGAGTCACAGGGCCCGGTGCCCTGTTTCCAGCAGCATGCTCTCCAGCTGCAGCTTGCTGTCACTCTCTATGTATGGCTGGTGCAGCCACATAGACAGGTAGGTCAGGCTGAGGTTGCGATCAGCAGTGTGGGCCAGCTCTGCACCAATGGTGTGCTTTAGGAGGAGCTCCTTCTTGTATGCACTGGAGAGCCGATGGGAGACCTCATAAAAGAAGGCTGTGGGCCACGTGTGAAACAGAGGGGGCCGGTTACTTTCTTCTCCATAATGATAATTTTCTAGTTCACAAATTCCCTTGGTGGTTGAAGACAGCTTTTCCATTTTCATTTGTATTTTAGTCAAGCCATCCAAGGTGGCCTGCAGTTTCTCACAGAGCGCTTCAAGTTCCTTATCATATTCCGGATCTGCCTTCTCTTCCTTTTCACTGGAAGCTGGGCTGCTGCTCTGTAACTCAACCTTCTCTTTACTCAACAAACTGACTTTCAGGTTGGCAATATTGCTTGCAGTGGTAAAACCGGCATCACTGAGGTTGTCCCATTTCAGGATTAAGTTATGCCAATCAGCTGCATTGTCCTTAATTTTTCTTGCACTGACTGATAAGACAGGTTTTCTTGGTGTCACAATTCCAAGAGTCTTTGCTTCCATGCGGGCCACAGCTAAATCTCCACCCCATATGTTTATTTTTAAAAAATGTCCCCGTCTTAATTTCTATGACTTTCTATTTAATTATGCTATTATAATACTTACAACTCTAATTAGTTTTAGCTATTTTGATAATTTAGACTTTAAGGTAAATTTATTAATTGAAAAACCATTAAAATTTTAATTAGGGTTATCAATATATCAGGTGGATGTAAATAATATTCCATTTTAATATTCTATATTAATAAAACTATTACATTTTATGTGTGTGTATGTTTTGTGTATGTGTATATGAATCACAGGAGTCAGGGAAGATCAGAAGAATGAGAGGTAGTTGTGAGCCACCATGTGGGTGCCGGAAACTGACCCTAGGCATTCATCAATCTCTATAAAGCGGTCTTAATCACCAAGCCATTTCTCCATCCCCCATATTACAGCTGGTATTGCACAAAAGTTACATGTCCATGTAATTTTTCTACATTCAGAAGTGTTTTGAAAACATTTAGTCCTTACATCTTGCATACTTTTTTATTAATAGTTGTATATGCTATGATTTTTATGCATTAATATCTTTAGAGCCTGAGAGGTGGTTCAGCAGGTAAAATCTGAGCTGCATATTCAAGAAAAAGAAAATAGATGTCTCAAGTTGGTCTTTTACTGTTACACTTACAACTGCATACATCTTCCACATACATTCACATGTAAAAGAAATTTAACTTAAAAACTTCAAAAAAAATGCTAACTTCAGAAGCCCATTATTTGTTACTAATCATTCTTGATTTATTTTACATTGATGATCTACCTATGATGTTATACATTTTCATGCTTAGTGGATATTTTGCAGCTTCCTTAAGTTGCCTTACATATTTCATTTTCTTCTGGTAAAGAGAAACTTTGTTGTAACTGACAAAGTGCAAAGAGCATTCCTTATGTGTAGGGGCTGCATGTGCTTAACATCTTTTCTTTATTATTGAGATAGTGTCTTGATTTATCAAGATTGCTGTCCCACAGAGGCCAAATTGATGATGATTTTGTGACAAACCTCCACTGAGCATGTGCTGTTATACAAGGCTGCAAAATTTGACATGATATAAGACTCGTGTGTGTGTGTGTGTGTGTGTGTGTGTGTGTGTGTATGTATTAGATAAGTGACTATCAGTCTTTTATGTAATATCTATGTGTGATTTGGGTGTTTCACTAAATACAGGATTATAAACATGACATGAATGTGTTTCCTTTTTAATTTCTGAATTTATGTAACTATATAATTAAATTTATAGAATGCATGTAGTTAAATGTTTGATAGAATTTAATTGTGATGTAATCTATATGCCCTTTTTTCTCTTTGTCTTCATTCTCAATATTGAGATTTTTTGATAGATTTATAATTATCATGAAACTTGGAGAAAGTTAGACCATAACGTTTACTTCCATGTGCTTCTATTTTTCTTTATTTAAGAGCATTAAGCAGGCTTTTTTATTTGTTTTTTTAACATTTCTCCCTTAAGTGCATACTTTAATTTGCAAAACTTCACTTGTTCTGTTCTCCAGTTTGTTGGTCTTTTACTATTCATTTGTTTGAGATACTTAGGTTGGATATCTATGTACATATTTTATTTATCAACCCTCTAAGGTATATTTGTTTACACAAATCTTTCACTTATATTATGATCTTTTAATTCTTAGAAATGTTTATACTTTTGAAAATGTTTTAAAATGTAACTGACTGACATTTCCAGTGATTCTGTCATTTCTCAGTTTGCTTCTATGGATCAACTTCCCCTCCCACACAATAAACTGGGTTTTCTGAACTTTTTGATAATTTTTATATGATTTTAGATATTGTGGGTATGATAATAATAATAATATATGTATGGATATTTTGATCTTCATTTATAATACTGGTATTTTTAGGCAGGACATTTGTTGTTTCTTATTTTGAAAATTATATTTTCAGCTTTATAGTGCTGACATTCAGGAACCCAAAAATGAAGCTTCTTCCTAAGACTATTAATTGGCACAGGTATTTTACAATGTCTCTGTGGCTGTCCTGACTTTCTCTTTGTGTAAATGTTGAGAATCATTCACCCAATAGCTCCATAGTTCCTCTAATGCCACAAAGTTCTATGCAAATCTTAGGTTTCTTTTAGCTCATACAAACATTGCCTGGTGGTCACCAGGGCCACAGGCACTCAGATAGCCGGAGATATAGATTTTGTCTTTATCTCTCATTTTTTAATATTCTGTCTTATAGATTCTTCTTCCTCAACAATGTTGAACTCTATTTCCTGTCTCATTTACTCAGAGAGACTGCTACATTTCCTGGCTCTGAAATTTTAATAGTGCTTCCAATAAGAATGTTGCAGATTATGTCATCAACCCCCTGATTGTTACCCTTTCAGCCACCGCAGTCCTAATCTGACAATTTTCTAATGTTTGGACAAAGATACTGTGCATATTCAGCCAGTTTTTCACTGTTATCAGGAAATCTGTTTCTAATGGTTATGCCATAAGTGATAGGAACAGTCCATTCTTTCATATACCCACACAATGTATTGTAATCACATTCATCCTGCATTACCTTTTGGTATCTTGTTCTTTCCTTTGAATCTTTTTAGGGACTGAGTCTTTTCTCTAGTCCTATATTTACAACTATAATGATAAAATACCTATCTTTTTACATTGTTTGGGATGAAACTCAGAGGCAAGCATTCTATAACTGAGCCACATCCCAGTATCAAAATTCACACTCTCTAGAATGTATTTTTAGAATGCACTTCTAATGGTAGGCGTTTCCCCCTCCTTTTTCTGATTTTGCATACCAAAATTATGTTCTTGCCTCAAATTCAGAAAATATTTTATATTGAATATATTTTTCTTCATTTTCTAAGTAGTTTGTTATTAAATACATATACAAAAAAGGAAAACTAATTATTAGTGTCTGTCTCCTGGCATATAATATATGAAGTTGAGTTCCAGTGTTTGTCTTGGAATCTATAAATAACACTTTGTACTCTAGTTGCCCTTATTCCCTTTCATTGAGAGTCATGTGTGATCAGCACTCTGATCACAATTGTTCTTTGATGCTATTATGTGCTAACTTTCTGTTAGACTTCTCATCACAAAGGCAGCCTAAAAGTCTGTGTGTGGTATAATCTTGTATTTATTAGTAAGGACTAGAAGATCCTATGTATTTGTTTAGGTGAAGCTCAAAATGGTGTCGACTTCAGTCTGTGTTTGTTGTGGGTGGAGAAGCCACTGGAGAGGTTGGGTGGGGTAATTTGAAGTATTGTGAGGACCTGAATGTGGAGTAGGTCCTTTTGGATCAATAGATGAAAGAGTCTTGTAATTCTGTTGGCAAGCAGTTTGACTTCTAGTCATGAATTATTGATCTTTACCCATAAAAATGAAACATGGCAGGTGACCAGAAATTTTCTAATTAATTTTGACATCACTGGCTACTGGTCACTATTCTGGTAATGCATTTACTCTCACAGGTAAATAAACTCACTGGTATGTCAACCCTTCAAGTAAGCATGGCCCATAGCTCTGATTTGGCTCCAAACAAACTAAATACGGTCTGAAACAACACTTAGTTTTACTTCTAATTATTTAGGTCCATAATATACATGAAAGTTACTTGGTTGAATAAAAATTACATCAATAATTTTTATTTAACCAAGCAAGATGTGAAGTCAGCACCTTCTTTATGTTAGCCAGAAGAAATGTAATGCAGTGTTTGAAAGCATTTATAAACATACCCGCCATATTATTTTTATAGTCATTAGTCTCATGTCTTGTTCTTTTTAAAGGATTTTTTTTATCAGACATTGACCATACAAAATAAATGGTTTAGCTGAGATATTCATGCTTAGATCATATGAACTCCTCTATAAGACTCTTCTGCCTTCCTTTTTCATTCTTTCACCACCAATGCCTCCTTTGCTTTCATACCCAACTTCAGCTGACACATGTGGAAGAAAATATACAGTATTTGCTTTTGTAGAACGGGTTTATTTCAGTTACCACACTATTCACTGGTTCCATCTATTTTCCTGTAAATAACCTTTGTTTTCTTTCCTTTCCACAGTAACCATTCATTACCTTAAACTGTGTGAGTACTTTAAATGTATTTCTACCTTGAATAAGCATCTTTAATTTGATTGCTTATTCCCTACTGGTTCTCTCGCTATTGAAAGTTAATGCTTTAATATGTTTTTTAAAAGGTAAATGAACATCTTGCTATATTAAATGAAAAGATACATGAGAATGGATAAGGAAGGTAAGGAAGGGCTGACTCTTTGGGAAGAGAGGAAAGAAAGAACGGGTCAATTTAGGAAGGAAAAAAAGGCAGGAAGAACAGAAGAAAAACAAGAAAACAAAGAACAGAGTCAGAGGAAGGAGAGAAGAACAAGAGAAGACTTAATGAAGGAAGGGAAGAATGCAAGACAATAAATAAGAACAAAAGCTAAGGTTCATGCTACAGATGAACGCAGAGACTCTGCAGGGGTTAAGAGGTTGGCTTCTTTTTTTTTTTTTTTTTTTTTTTGCTATTTTGGATGTGCTCAATTTTTATTTTATTCTTGGGGGTCTTGCAAAAATCCAAATGTTTATGAAATCCCTGAAACTAAGTTGAGTGGAATTAGCCTCTTGCAGCACAGTCAGTCTGTTTAGCTAGAATGCCAAGGTCAGTCAGCAGACATGTTGCACCAAAGGTTCATTAAGTTAAATTGCTTTGGGATACTACAACCACGAAATTGGTGGAGGGAAAAAGAAGAAACACTCAAACTTAAAAAATCAAATAAGACAATTAACATAGTTGCTTACAAAATCAGCAAAAATAAATGTTTATGCAATTAATCTTCATCACAACCCTTCAGTCATGACACTAATTCCAAACATACCCAAGAATAAATGTAAATTGTAGGTGCAAATCAATTCACCTTACGCATTATACAGCAATTCCACTTGCCTACAAGTACACACTTGATAGCTCCTTGACGATTCTGGGTAGTTATCTGCTGGTCTTCAGAAAGATGCAATCTTGCAAACCAATCTGAGTTAAACAAAAACAATGACAAAATACCAACACTCAAACACCATCAGCATTAGGAAACATGGACTGGAAAGGAGTAAGTCAGCATTCCCCACCCTACAGGGAATGGAAACTTGGATACATTGTTCATCTACCCCTTTCATTGCTGCATACCATGACCAGATGGGGCTCTCTGAGAGGACCCCAGTTTAAAAAAGTGAGTGCAGATTGGCTTCTGATGCTAATTTCTTAGAAATAGATACTCATTCTCACTAGAAATGTCTTCTAGTGAGACTTTTCTTTTAATGAACTTTTCATATGAAATGTCATACATATGTGCAGTACTCTGAGGAAAAGTGTTTCAGAAAGTTGTGACCAGGACAGTGACATCCTAGTGCAGATGTGTAATGCTTTTCTGCCTTGGCTCAGATGGATGGAGGAAAAGAGCTGTTAGGCTATGGTGAAAGCTTAAGCTTGGTCTTTGTTGCATTTGGAGCTTTAATAAGAAGGGTGAGAAGGTTCTGTTTGACTTACCATTTTGCAAAAAGCTCTTCTGTGCGGCTCTCTGCTCAACCTAGTTAAACTTATGTGGTAAATGAATTCATTTCACTGAACTCTCTTTTGGGGCTATTGATACTTACCTCAGCCATACATTGATCAGCATTTGGATGCCAATAGCAGTCAATAGCTGTGGACTACATCTAAAGGCAATAATGTCTTAAGTGATTTCCCTCACATGTTAGTGCACTGGCATTAAAATGGTGCGTGGTGTTTGTGAGGCTTTCCTTAAGGGAGTCACAGGAATAGACATAATTTTTCTCCAAGTTTGCCTGTACCTCCTTCCCCTATTTTTGAGGAAGGCATTTATTTTGTATACTAGGTTTCATGTAGATCAGGCTGGCCTTGAACTTCTGTTACCTTGTGTGTGTGTTTTCTTTTTTAAAAAATTATGAATAAAGTCATATTTTTTATCCATGTATACCCTTGTTCAAACTCCATTCCCTATCCTGTCCCTTCCATTCACTCTCTCTTCTCCACATCTCTTTATCTCCTCTCCAGCAAGGGCAGGAGGTCCAAAGGTCCCAATGTGCCTTAGTTCAGCATCCACTCCAGGCAGAACTGTTTTCTTCATCCCAACATCAAGACTGGGTCAGGTGTTAGCTTCTAAGAACAAAATTTGAAAAGTTATTCTTCTTTCATACACTATATCCCCATCACAGCCACCTTTCCCTCTAGTCCTTCCAGCCCCCTGCCCCAGATTCTCTTCTATCCAAGAACCGTTGTTCCTCATTTCCCTTTAGAAAAGGGCAAATGTCCTAGGAGTATCAAATGAACACACATAACAAGATGTAATAAAACTAGGTATAAACTCTCATCTCAAGGCTGGATGAGGAGGAAAAATGTCTCACAAGCAGGCAAAAGATAGCCCCACTTTTTATTGTTAGGTGTTTGACAAAACCTCAAACTAAACAATCTCAGCATGTATGCAGAAGGCCTACTGTAGTCCCATGCAGGCTCTGTGATTGCCACTTTAGGCTCTGTGAACCCTGCTTAGTTGATTCAGTGGGTTGTGTTCTCCTGATGTCCTTGACCCCTCTTGCTCCTATAATCCTTCTTCTCCCTTTTCACAGAGATCCTTGAGCTCCATCTAATATTTGAATTGGGGTTCTATCTCTTCTCTCATCAGCGGCTGGAGAAAACCTCTCTGGTGACTATCATGCTGGGTACTAATCCTAGAATATTATTAGGAACTATTTCATTGACTTTTATTTATTTATTTATTTATTTATTTGGTCAGTAGTATATTTCTTCTGTTTTAATTGGTGTCTCTTGGTTCCTCACTGTTTGTATTCCTGACTTGATTTTGTTGACATATTTGATTTGACATTTTTTCATTTCATATGAGGAGAAGTGAAGCCCTATGAAAATTAGAGCACAAACATCACTGATTTACTTTAGGGGTAACCTATGAGCCAAAAACAGGAGAAAAAAAGATATTTGCTGGAATAATTTGCAGACAAACTTGATTATGCAAAGGCTTGCTCACAATATAGAATTTGAGAAGGTAAGAGCCTCTCTGGGAGCACAGAAGACATAATGTAATAAACACAGTAGACAGTCCCTGGCTTCAAGCTGATTTGAGTGTATTAAGGAAACAGATTAGGAGGGAGCTATGCAAACAGGCTTTGTACTTGTGCACTGAAACATTTCAGAGATGCTGATTACAAACATTGGAACTAACAGTAATGTCCAAAGCCAAGGTTTCATTACAAGTATATATATATATATATATACATATTTTATTTTTCATTCATAAAGAAATCTTAGCTAGCAAACAGGAAGTACACCAGACTCCAAAAAATTAATAGTTTCATCTCCATGAAGGCTGGATGTAAACAAGGCCCCTGTCATGAGGGAAGAAAGAATGAGCTGTAAAGAAACAAATGACACTTAGCTTATCTGTCTTAAAAAAGGAAGAAATAATTAGTGTGAATTAAAATTAGCTCTTTTACTTAATATTAGTGTTTTCTTTTTCTGGAGGTTATTTATTTTCTTTCCTTTATTGATTTCACCATGTATTTAAGGAGGTTCTTGGTATGTTTCTTGTTTATTTGACATTTTATTTAAATGGAGGGAGCAGCAACAAAATTGTCTCTTAGAGAAAAGATACAATACAGACCTTAAAAGTCTGAGAAGAATCTTAGACAAAGAAAGAAGGCATTGTGGGAATGTGTAGGTAAGGAGGTGAGGGTAAGAATCAGATGTTGAGGGGTGAGTGAGATTAACCATATGTTCAGGACATAGGCAGAGTGAAATGGTAGCATAGAATAGGTGATATTTTCTAATTGGAGACACCAATTCAGCTCCTTTTAAATAATCGGTTCTTCCCTGACTCAGTCTTGATGTTGGGGGGAAAAACTGGATTTGCCAGAATTGGAGGCTGAACTAAGCAATATTGGGACCTTGGGACCTTGGGAAAAAAATTAGTTCTTGGTAAACAGTGACAGTAGCAGCAGAGTTTCATTAATAGAGTCTGAAAACCTAGGAGGACTGAAGAGAGGCCAAGCATTTATGGGGGTATTTCTCAGGGATATGCATTGTGTAGTTATGTTACCATACTCACCAAGCATGAAGACCAAGGAACTATGGCTCAAAGATGATACTGAAGACTACAGAGTGAGCATCTATGCTTGGTTTGTTGAGTGGACCAAGTTTAAGCTTTGTACACAACAGGATGCCAGGGATGCTTTGTGGTGATGGGAGGCCTATCTGAAGGCACAGTGAAAACACAGTGGATTTACCAAGCAGTGAGTCTAGACTGCATCTTGTTGGTGTTCACAACCTGCCTGCAATGTCCTATAACATGGGGCCAGCACCAGAATCTAAGTTTTATTAACACTTTGAGGGGAGATAGTATAAAATTATGTCATATTTTCTAGTTATCATAGTAGACATACTAATAACAGGAAATAGAGACTAGGCAGGCAATGTAGGCCAGGGACTTTTGCAGATCCTTATCTCTTGTTAGAAACTGGATATGTCCTTCATTCCTGACCTGTCTGGAGTCTGAGAATGCCAGAAATGGGGTCTGGACCCTGCTATTCTGGCTTCTTGTTATTTTTATTCTGTCCTCACCTCATGTGAGTAAATACAACTCTCTGAAATTCAGACAGGAGGATGTGCCTGAAACTTAGAGGAGGGTCCAATCAGATCAACTCATTGTTAGAGCAGATGGACTTACTAGTTCATTCCAGTATCTGTGTCTCAGCCTTGCTCTTGTCAAGTTTTGTAGAAGCCCCTAGACTAGCAGGTCAACAGTCTCCTTCTCCAGGGAACCACTCATGCAGTCCTTGGGCTCTGCTTTCATTCTATCAAACTCATGCCTCTGAATGTGTCATAAAACTCATTTCTAACTCATCCTTCTGTTGCTTGTGAATTTCAGCCCTCAGATTAGTGAGAAAGAACATGGAGGCCACCGACTCAGAAGTTTGTATGACTCTGGGTTCCTGGTACCCCAGTTCCTTACTTGAAGTCTAATGGTAGAGAAAACCCCTTAATCAAACTCAAGGAAATTGCACATTTCCTGTATCAGTAATACTTCTTCATAATTTTACATTAAAAAATATATAGCATCATTTTAACTATGTCTTTGGTGTGATAGTCAAATGAAAGGTCTTGGATTCGAAACTAGGTCTAATCAAAAGTAAGGTTTCAATTTCAACATAGCAAAATTACATATAACAAAATAGCTATTAAGCAAGAATTAGTTATAATATCTAGTATATTTGTATTTAGCAAAATTAAAAAAAATATTCTATTGTCTACCTTATCTATGAGTCCAAAGTTTCATATCTAATTTACCTTTTATTATAATAAAGAAAAATTATACTTATAACTATCTAATCTTCAACTCCATCAATGACCATAAAAGGATATAATATTACTTCAGTAAATAGGAAGTGCAAGCAACTTTCAAATATTAGAAAAGACAGAGATGACATCTACCTGCCTGGACAATGACCCAAAGTTCCTCTGTAACATTGGGGTATTCATTTGCAGCCTGCAGGACTAGAGTCTCTGGCATACCTTTCAGTAAAGCAAGAAATTTGAAGAACCATTCCATCCATTTTGGCACAGTTAATCAGTTGCTTCTCCCTGTGTCCTGAAGAATGTCTGGCAGTCTCTGCAAAGCAGGAAACTGAAGGACCATTTTGGCATTTTTAGTAAAGTTCTGAGGTCACATTTCTCTGGGTCTTGCATGTCCAGTTTATTCAGTATACTGTTAAGCAATTGAGGCAAGAACATTTTCTTGCTCAGTGGCTAATTTTTGCTATAACAAAAGTAAATCCCATATGGAGTTTGTTAGATGCCCATCATTCATTCTCTTGAAGTATATTTTTGCTGCCAAAATCAGGCATGTCTCACTGTCTAGAAAACTCTAAAGTTCTTAAAATATTTTAAATGTCATATTCTGTAGGACTTTGAAGTATTGATTACCTATCTAATTGAAATATATCTCTGTATATCTAAAAAAACCTAACTAACCTGACTGTAAGCTTGATTATCATAGATGATTAACTAACATTCTGTGTTTCTTAATTACACATTATAATTTTTAATGAGTTATATAAACATAATACATTAAAAAAGAGTAGAACTATGTACAATATGACCAAATTAACCTTAAATTTGTATTAATAAACTAAAACCCAAACTAATGTAAACTATTTTGAGATTAACAGTTGTTTTAGGGGAACAAAGGAGATTCAATAACCTATTGATTTTGTGATTTCTATGGTATATCTTTTCTTTTTTCCCTAGGAAGAGATTGACTATGTTCATTAACCATTTATAATGAAAACAAACATTTATAAACAATATTTTGAAAATGTAGGCATAACTTTCCATACACTACTTCCTGCTGATTGGAAATCTTATATGAATCTTGAACTTGGATTATCTTAATTGGCAACCTTGAAGCTTATGTGGCCATCTCTTCTCATCAAAGTTTTTTTTAGGATGGAGTCTTTGTTGATCAAACCATATTTTCTTTAACTGAGAACAAATCCACAGCCTCTCATTTTCTGTGGAAATGAAAAGAAAAACTCTTCTCCAAAGTAGCATATCTTTTGATTTTAATTTTAAAGTCAATTCATTTATAAAACATATATGTTGAATTAATCCAGCACCATTTATAATCAAATGTCTTTCAGCAGCTCTTACTACCTCCCTTGTTAAAAAACAAAACAAAACAGAACAGCTTAAAGTCAAGACAATAATATGCAGTATACAGATACTCTTTGTAATTTTCATCTTTATCTGACTTATTATTATTATTTTTACTCTATTTCTTTTTAAGAACTTTCTCTACCCTTTTCCTTTTTCTTTTCTCTCTCAAGTCTATGTATATTTTTTAACACACTATAAACAAAATTATTTGTGGGTTTTTTTTTGTTAAAAATCTCTCTTTACTGATTTACTGTATTACTCTTATCTGTTATCTTTTTTTGTTTCTTATGACATTTTTAATCTGCCAAGGCATGGCTATGGCAGCTGACTCCACTCAGCTTCCTCTATTTCTTTCTGTTTCTTATCGCATCTTTAATCTTCCAACGTGAGGCTAAGATTAAAGGCTGAACTATGACAACTGACTCCACTAGCTTCTTGGTATATGATAGCTTACCTCCACAGTAGTTAACCTCCTTTACCATCATAACTCTGGGGAGTTTTAGGGCCCACACTGCCACTAAGTAGTGTACTACTACCCACTGCTCATGAACTCCATTTAAGTATCTGACAACAGGACCTCTTAAAAAGACCACATTGTTTTTGCCAATAAAGCTGAGTCAGGCAACATCTCTTACAAGAGATGCACTTCTGCTTGCTGCCAGTGGAGTCCTCCCAGAAAACGCTGCTACTAAGAAGCCTTCTATGACTTTGTTTCCTTTTTGCCTGTAAGAACAATAACCTAACTGTGTCATAAACAGCTTGTGCTTCTAACAAGTCTTCTGTGAGACTTCAGGAACTGGCCTTGTTGCAATTTAAGCTGCACTCTGAAAGTATGACATTTTGTAGGTCAAACTTGCAGGCCATACCAGGCCATCTCTGTGCCACTGTCCACTTGAGACATCACAGTTCACTTGAGAAACACAACTCAGAAATTGCTGTGGGCTCCATTTTTGTAATCTATAACCTCCATTTTTGTAATTTAAGCTTTCTCAGGCTTTATGTGGGTGTATGTGACCCACGTTGGAAAGCTATTTGTAGTACAAAGTTTTTGGTCCAGACTAGCCTTGAGATCTAGACCAGCAGTTCCAAATGATCATTTAAAGTTTTATATAAATGACATGGTGTTCAGACTATAGCTCAAGTATTGCTAGATAGCTCTTGCATCTTACCCATTTCTACTAGTATGTCTTGCCACGTGGCTCATGGTTTACCTGAATTCCATTATATCTTCCTTTCTGGGTGGCAGCTCACAGCGTCTCTGTCTGACTCCACCCTCCTTCCCCTTTATCTATGTTCAGATTTCCTGCCTTATTTTAAGATGACTTGCCATAAGATAAAATTGTTTCTTTGTTATATAATGATACTTTATAGCAAACAGAGAGACTTCTCACATCAGATTTTAGATGTTCAGTCCTTCCACAAGCACTACTTCTTTTCTTGGTACTCAGTGACACTACTCTGGGCAAGAAAAGACCAAGGAAAGGGAGCTAGAAGCCAATGGAAATCTCCATGTTTGTTACAGCATAGTGATAACCGGAAGGGGAGCTGTAGACTATACCTGAGTCTAACATATACAGAATACTGTACTGCTAGTATTGAGGTAGGCCAAACTCAGCTCCACAGGTGTATAATTGCTGTGTTGCATGATGATCAGAGGTACATGAAGCCCTTTATTGATTTTCTCATTCAAAGACCATGTCCTCAAGTTCAAGTGAATGTGGATGGGCACACCTTACCCTATTAATTGTATAACTAATGTCCAGATAAATTTTCATTTTCTATTCAAAGATGTAATTCATTGAAAACCAAGTGAACCAAAAGGAGATAGTCTAGTCAAAAAATTTACAAGATAAAGAATGTATACTGAACATGAGAATATGCAAAATTTCTGGTTTCCTAGTGGAATTTCCTAAAGAAATTTAAAAATATAACAGCACTTGGGCTTCAGCCCAATCACTTCTGACTTAATTGTTCTGAAGTGCAACTTTGTCATTTTTCTTTTAAAAGATTTATCTCATGTTTAAAAGCAAGCCTAAGAGAAGGTACGGAGATTTTCCATGCCTACTTGTTCAGGGTATCTGATCTGCAACATGTAGCTTTAGAGTGGAACACTTGTGAGAACTAAGGAATTTCCACATTATTTCCTGCAATCTACAGACTACATTAGGGTTCAGTCTTAGTGGTATGTGTTCCTTATATAGCACACAAATTCCACATTCAATTTCCTGCAGATAATCACTGCTCTAAACATCAGTGCTTTTCCGTAATACCATATAGCTGTATTCACATAACATGTTGCCTTTTATAGTTAGTAATTTTTCTTATATTTCATTCGTCTCTTTTCACATCTTTGTAGAGCTGAGTAATATTCCATTATTTAGCTTGACAAAGACCCAAGGGCATCTTACTTACTTTAAGGTTTAGAGAATTATATAAAAAAAAAGTAAGATGTGCACAGAAAGATTTTAAACCAAGTTGAGTAAATTCCACTGGGTATGATTGCTGAATATAATGGTATGCTTCATTATTTTTAAAAATCTGTCAAATTATTTACCAAAGTAGCCATAGCATTTGCATGACAGAAGCAAACAATGAGCATTCCTGGTGTCCCAAATTGTGTGTGTGTGTGTGTGTGTGTGTGTGTGTGTGTGTGTGTGTGAATGAACACACACTGTGTTCCTTAAAGTTCATCTGTTGAACTTGGTCAAGATTAAGAATCACCAGCCTTGCTGGGTCCTTGGGGAGATAGATTCTCACAGGGATGACAAAAAAAAAATTCAGAGGTAAAGCTGAACACAAAGTAAATATATGTGTAGCAATCTTAAAAAAAAAAGAATGCAAAAAAAAAAAAAAGAATCACCAGACTTGAGTATTAACATCTCTTGGCAGTCATTTTCTTCTTTGTCTCTATGTCATTTTCTGGTAGGGATAAACTTTCCACAAATCAATGGATCATTGTTTCCACCTTCTTTGAAATGCCTTCATTGTCTTATAATATTTTTCACATAGACTCCTCGAGGAAAAATGTATTCATGTAAAAACAAGACAGCCAAGCAGCAACTAAAATATCCAGAAACTGTTTACCTTCTAAGATTATTTCTTAATGCATTGTTGTATACATGTATTGGCTAGACAAGGCTGATAAATTCAGGCTGACAAAGAGCAGTACTGAAAAAGTCAAGAACTGGAGCTGGAGCACATCATGATAAAGTTTGCTGAGCTCTGTTTATGACCACACCTTCAAGCCACTAACAGAGACCAACACAACTAACAATAAGGCAGGGAAAGGTAAATTACTAGAATACTTTCTCCTAAATTATCTGCCATCAGCTTGCTTAATCTTTAAACAGAGGTGGGTGTCTAAAATATGATCTAAAAGCTCTTTTGCTTCTGATACATTCTATTGTTCAGGGTCAAGGTTTCATTGGTGTTAAGGAAAGCAAACTGAACAAAAAATAGATTCTAACTTCCTTCAGTTTCTTTGTATTCAGCAAATACAATAGGTCAGCATTTAAGATAATGTGAGTGAAGAGCTTGCCCTTAGGAATGAGGTGTTTCCTGAAGTCTTAACATTTATTAAAATAAAAAATATACTAAGGATGAATTTCAAAGATCAAAATTTATAATAATACTTTCATATAAACAAAATCAGATTTTTTTAAAAAACTATTTATTTGACCTGGTAAATTGATCATTATGTTTGTTCAATATAATAATATACTATTGTTATATAACATAGTTTTAGTAGTATTAATCATTTAAATAACAGACTTGTAATTTATATGTGTGGAGCTTGAACTATGACCTTGGTCCACAAAAGCAAGGAGATATAATGTGCACTTGAGAAGCAGGATAAAGAAGCAGGCTTGTTCCAGGAATGTTGAGCCTTGGGAAGACAGGGAAGTCCTATAATAAAGGTAGTCAGGGCACAGTTACATAGAAAGAGGAGTCACCAGTTGCCTGAAATGCAGAAGCATTTGTTTTCACTCATTTTTTTTTTTTTTTTTGAAAGCTAACTTCCTTGGGCATAGGTATTTCAAGGTAAGAAGAAATATTTATGTAAATTAAATACAGAGAAGAGCGGATATGAAGGAGGATTGAAGAAAAACTGAGAAAAGGAAGAAATAGATAATAAACATTAGAGAATGACAAATAATGGGAAGGGGAGAGAAAGAATGATAAAGAAGCACAATAAGTAAAGGGAGGAATATAGTTAAGACCATGGATTCTTCAGGAGCAAAAAAATATCTACAACTCCTTTCATTTTGATTGGTAGTGTGTGTTTTTACACTTGTGCACAAATGTGTATAAGTAGCTGTAGCAAGTAGCATTGGAATCTTTGTGAAAAGTACGACTTTTGTTACGACAATCTTTTGAAAGGTACCTATGTTGAAGATTAACTTGGCACAGGGTGAGATTTAAGCATGTTTAGGAAGCTCAGGAAAGAAGAATTCTTGAGGCAGAGTTTTAAGCATGGTTAGGTACAACTGTTTGTAGGAGGAAAAAGCTAAGAGCATACTTCACTTGCTGCATTCAAAACAGACAGTGTGGGATTAAGAATTGAGCTGGAAATACTCTTTAAAGTGTGGAATTCTGCTCTGCTGCTAAATGCAATGGTGTCTGGGAGTTTGTATGTCTGACCTAGTAAAATCAGCCGAAGAATTCCGTTAAGTATGCAGAAAAACATGCTGCCTCCAATTACCTTTGAACTGACAAAAAGAATTACTCATTTGCCCTCTGTATTGCATACACAGTGAGTCAGAACAAATGCAGGGTGGTTTTGGGATGGCCCTCCATCTTGATGAATCTGCCACTGTGAATCAGATTTTGAGTTTAGCCAATATTGACTGTGGTGACTGAGAATCATTTCCATGAGACAAAAATAAAGTGCATCAAAGTGCAGTCATTTTTCAAATTGCATGCTGGCTTCTAAACTGTAGGATCTATGGAACTGACTTGAAAGCTGTGGTGTTAAATCTTTTAGAAGGTGGCAGGTAATGGCTTTAGACAGCAGAAATAAACAAGAACCTCAGGAATCTTTTGGGTTTGGCAGAAAGGAGTCCAGTGGCAAATATATTCACTATATCTAAAAATAAATAATTTCATGAAAATGTAAGCAGAATTCCATAGTCTGTCCTCCTCTGAGCATGTCTGCTTCTAGCTGCAGTGCTATGCTTCACACACGCTCATGCTCTATGCCACTGGTCTCCTTACTCAGTGTCTCTTCTACGTCTCCCTCTCTCTCCTTCCTGACACTGCTTCTCTCCTCTGCTTGTCTCATCTCCTTCTTAACCTGTAACTTGCCGTTTACTGTAGTTCTTTACTGGGGCTTGTAAAAGTTTCTTCTATTATATTATTAATAACATCTTTTGCAATTGAGAATACTTTGGTTTATAAAAAAGAAATCAAAAAATTACTTGTCCATTTCTTCTTTACTTGAGCAGAATAGTATGCAGCCATGCTTAGTGACCAATATTAAGAAAGAAAGGACACTTTGGCAACTATATCCACCTTTAACCTTTTGTATGGAAATTTTTCTGTTGTGCAAGTTTGAGAACTTGTAAATAAAAGATTATTAAATACATGGATAGTAATCACTGGAAACTTGGCACCTAAACTGAGATTGTTGGTTGCAATACTGAATTGTCAGGATTCTTAGATTTTCCTGGAAACTAAAACCTATTTATTTAAAGCAGTCACTATTTAAGAACATATACCATTTGCATGAAAGTCTGATACTGTTTTAAAAATATTATTGAAGAAGCAAAACCCACATTCTTCTCATTTGTCTACACACACACACACACACACACACACACACACACACACACACATCAACACAACGTTCTATTAGACTTAGGTCATTCACAAATTGTAGAGATGTGGCTTTGGATGTAACACTAATTTTATAAATTATTGGGCCAGAAACTTTGCCACAAATTTCTTGCAATCAGTTGCAAAACTCACTCTAATAGCGATTTACAGTAATTGCTTGTCATGTTTTATGCCAGAATCACCTGCATAATCCAGTAATTACACCAAGTTCATAGTCTCCCTAGATTTATTTCTCAGGAAACATTCACCTGGTGTCAATGTTTTAATAGTGAAGGGTTGGCTCTCAGTTTATGAGAAGGAACTCAAAGCAATTGTTTCTGAAATCTAAGTAGAAGGCAAAGGGTACTGTTCTGAAAAGATTTCTTAAACAGAGAAGGCAGGAGGGAGGGATTTATCTGGGATAAATTACTCACTTTAGACCATGGACACTAAATGGATCCTTCCTTGCTATGAGATGCTGTTTCATGCACCATAGCTTTCTTCATTCCTTTCCACTAGACTTAGGAGCATTTCTCCCACCACCATAGTAACTCTAAGTATCTCCAAAATATTTAACAAGAGGCAAAATTTCCCTGAGTAAGATGAACTACATAAGATGCTGTGATATGAATGTGGTTTTGCTCACTGGGAGTAAAGAGGAGCAGAGATTATCTGGAAAAGAGGGTTCTTCTGGAGAAATGTAGATGTATTTCATACTTGATACAGTGAAGAATAATTATGGGTGCATCAAGGATGAGGCAGTGAGTCAAATAGGGAGAGAAAAAAGTAGATACCAGAGATGATGGTGGAATCTGATCCTGTGGGATCTTGGAGACCAGGGGAAACACTGATTCCAAGCTTAAGGAGGATAGAAAGATGTTAGAAAATTTTCAGAAAGGAAGTGAAAAGATTTGACTTAAATGCTTTTTCAGGAGCAGTCTTAATGTTGTTAGAATCAGGAAGACCCTTCAGGAGCCATGTGCTGTGGTTTGAGGTGAAGTGGTTAGGGGGTAGTTTAGACTTGACTGGCCCCAGTTTGAATCAAGACTGATGGTAACACAAGCTTGAATGAATAGACATTGATTGCATATTCCCACTTTAATATTTGTGTAGATTTCTCACATCAGGGCATTTTTCTCTAGGACTCGGCCTGTAAAGGCTTTTGTATCTTTTCTATTTCCTGATCCTTCATTACATTATGGTTTGGGTTCTCATCTTAAAATTGCCTAAAATACAGTCAATGAAAATCTGAGCATAAGATAACATTGTCACATAGTTTGAGGACAGTAAAGAGCAAAAGAGTGAAGAAGTAATCTAATAAGTTATATGCAACATCTAGGAGATGTATTTAGAAGATAAATATGTTAATGTATTTCCATATTTCATTTTTTTATCTCATAGCTACTTCAGTCACTATAAATTTAGTCTATTTGTAACTGAGAAATATACTTTTAACTCTCTGGTTTAGTTATTTAAGTATTTAGACTTATTTGTTTTGTGTTTATGAGTATTTTGCATGAGCATATGTATATAAGAGGTCATAAGAGGACATTGGCTCTTCTGGAACTGTGGTTATGAGTAGTTTTGAGCTACCATGTGGGTGATAGGAATAAAACCCAGGTCTTCTGCAAGAGAGGCAAGTGCTCTTTTTATTTAAAAAGGTTTTTTTCTATATCTAACACTGCTACCCTTTCTTTCTCCCATCCCAGTCCCTCCCATTCCTCCCTTAGGCTCCTCCCACCCCATCTATTCAGCCATTTCTCAAGGAGGATGAGGAATTCCAAGATGATTCAGTTCAGTCTGGCTTATCTAACTGAGGTAGGTCTGAGTCTCTCATCCCAGTATTAAGGCTAGGTTAGGTGTTTCTCTGTAGGTAATGGGCTCCAAGATGTCAGATCATGCATCAGAAACATACTCTGATCCTAGCACAAGAAGTTCCACAAACAGACCCCTTCCAGAGGTGAGTAGGTTCCAGAGCCTGGTCTCCCATCTGGAAAGTTGGAAAGTTGCTTTCCAGGACCTGGGTCAAATTGTAGTGACTGATCCCAGACTCTCCTTAGCAGATAGTACTAGGGTTTGGCTGTGAGAGGCACCTCTAACCACACCTAAAAGAGGAGACATTGCATGGTCTGCCCTGCCTCCAACTGCATCATAAAAGAAGGACTGAGGCTTTGAAATTGAGACCCCTGTCCATAGAAGAGTCAGAGATCGAGCAGACCCCTTGCTCAGAGGATACTGGAGACACACAAGCCCTCTTGGCACAATTGACTAGGAGCGGCCTAATCATGAATCACTGAAGCCATGGGCAGATGCCAGTGTAAAAATACATATAATATAAAGAACAACAAGGCAACTCCAGAAGAAACTGGTGGTTCTACAACTACAAGACTTGAACAGAACAATGAAGAGGAAACAGAAGGAAACAACACCAAAAACACCTTTATAAAGATTATTGAAGCCTTCAAAGAAGATATAAAAAAAATCCCTTAAAGAAAAGCAAGAAAATACAAACAAAAAATTGGAAGAGATGAACAAATCCTTGAAAGAAAACCAAGATTTTCAGGACCGGGTGCTGTCTGCAGAGTCCCAGTGCACTCTGTAGCAGGGGCAGATAAAGTCTGCCTCTCACTATACCCACAGCTGCTGCTGAGGGAATTTGCAAGGCTACCCACCTCCACCTCGAACTGAGCAAAGAGACAACTACAGGGGTCCCTGAAGGACAGACTCAGACCCCACCTAGAGGTGAGGAGGGGTCACCAGGTCCAAGCACCTATATCCCAGCCAGGGAGGGAGAGTTGAGCTCCCATTGGTTTCGGTTCCACTTCCAGGATTGGGTGCTGTCTGCAGAGTCCCAGCACACTCTGCAGCAGGGGCAGAGAATGTCTGCCTCTTACCATACCCACAGCTGCTGCTGATGGAACTTGCATGGCTACCTACCTCGACTTCCAACTGAGCAAACAGATAACTTCTGGGATGTCTGAAGGACGGACTCAGACCCTGCCCAGAGAGGTGACAGGAGGCACACAAACCCGAGTGCCACAACTCACCAGGACCCATATAATCGTGAACCACTGAAGCCATGGGCAAATGTCAGTGCAAAAAATTATATAATAATGCAAAGAACAACATGGTAACTCCAGAAGAGAGTGGCGACTTACAAATACAAGACCTGAACTGAGCAATGAAGAGGAAACAGAAGGAAGCAACACCAAAAATTCCTTTTTGATGACCATCGAAGCTCTCAAAGAAGATATGAAAAATAGCCTTAAAGAAATAGAAGAAAATACAAACAAAAAATTGGAAGAGATGAACAAATCTATGAAAGAAACAGGCCAGGAACTAAAAGCTGAAATAAAAGCTGAAATAGAAGCAATAAAAAAGGTACAAAATGAGGCAAAGATGGAAATAGAAAATTTGAAGAAAAAAGCTGGAACCACAGATAAAAGCATAACAAACAGAGTTCAAGAGATGGAAGATAGAATCTCTGAAGTGGAAGACTCAGTAGCTCAAATAGATATATCAGTCAAAGAAAATAGTAAAACTAAAAAAGCCATAACTCAAAATGTTCAGGAAATCTGGGACACCATGAAAAGACCTAACTTGAGAATAATAGAAATAGAAGAAGGAGAAGAATATCAGCTCAAAGGCACAGATAATGTTTTCAATAAAATCATAGAAGAAAACTTTCCTAACCTGAAGAAGAAATGCCTATAAAGATACAAAAAGCTTACAGAACACCAAATAGATATGACCCCCCAAAAAGTCAGCACGCCACATAATAATCAAGCCACAAAACATACAGAACAAAGAAAAAATTTTAAGAGCTGCAAAAGGGCCAACTCACATATAAAGGCAGACCCATCAGAATAATGCCTAACTATTCAATGGAAACGATGAAAGCTAGAAGGGCTTGGTCAGAAGTTATAGAGATGCTAAAAGAGCATGGCTGCGAAACTAGAATACTGTACCCTGCAAAATTATCAATCACCATAGATGGAGTAAACAAGGTATTTCAGAACAAAGTCAGACTGAAAGAATATCTATCTACCAATCCAGCACTACAGAGAGTATTAGAGGGAAAACTCCAACTTAAGGACCCCAGATACACCCACGAAATCACAAACAATCAATAAGTCCACAGAAGAATACCCTAGAGAAAGGAAATACAAACAAGTTACCACCAAAAATGGCAGGAAAAAAGAATCAATGGTCACTAATTTCCCTTAATATCAATGGACTCAACTCTCCTATAAAACGTCACACCCTAACAAGATGGATACAACAACAGAAGCCATCCTTCTGTTGCCTACAAGAAACACACCTCAAGTGCAAAGACAGACACAGGCTTAGAATAAAGGGTTGGGAAAAGATTTTCCAGTCAAATGGTCCTAAGAATCAAGCAGGGGTTGCAATCCTAATATCTAACAAAGTAGACTTTAAGCTAATAGCAGTTAAAAGGGTCCAAGATGGTCACTCCTTATTCATCACAGGAAAAATTGGTCAAGAGGAGATTTCAATCTTAAATATTTATGCCCCTAATATAAGGGCACCTACTTATGTAAAAGAAACACTGCTAAAGCTTGAATCCCACACCAATTCTTACACCCTAAGAGTGGGAGACTTCAGTACCCCACTTTCAACCCTGAATAGATCAACCAGCAGAGTCTCAAAAGAGAAATAAGGAGTCTAAAAGAGATTATGTTGCAAATGGATTTAATAGATATCTTCAGAAGCTTCCACCCAAAGGCAAAGGAATATACATATTTCTCAGCTCCTCATGGAGCTTTCTCCAAAATTGACCACATAATTGGTCATAAAGCAAATATCAACAGATACAAAAAAAATGGAAATAATCCCATGTAACATATCAGACTACCAGGGCCTAAAGTTAGAGTTCAACACCATCAAAACCCAAAGAAAGCTTACCAACTCATGGAAACTAAGCATCACTCGGCTGAACCATCTCTGGGTCAATGAAGAAATTAAGAAAGAAATCAAAATCTTCCTAAAATTCAATGAAAATGAATCTACAACATATCCAAACTTGTGGGACAAAATGAAAGCAGTCTTAAGAGGAAAATTCATAGTGCTAGGTGCCTATATGAAAAACCTAGAGAAATCCCACACTAGAGACCTAACAGCGCAGCTGAAAGCCTTAGAACAATTAGAAGCGAACTCACCTAGAAGGAGTAGATGGCAGGAAATAATCAAACTTAGAGCTGAAATCAATACAATTGAAACAAAAAGAACAATACAAAGAATCAATGAATCTAAGAGTTGGTTCTTTGAGAAAGTTAACAAGATAGATAAGC
>PVIH01014076.1:19120-55615 GCA_004025045.1 Sigmodon hispidus | reverse complement strand
GGGAAAAGAGTTTCTGCTTTTGTCTCCACAGAAGATCAAAACCTGTGGATTGGTTCTAGGCAAATGTGGTTCCATCTACCAAGGCCACCTGAATGAACATTCTCAGCTTCCAAGAAGCCAGTTAAGATGATCCAGCTTCAAAACCCCATGAGATTGTCATCGTCCTTTGACAGCAGGAAGTAGTAAAAGAAAGAGCTTCATCCAATTTCCCAAAAATATTACTTATTAATGCTTGTTTTCATTATAAATGGTTAATGGTCATAGTCAATTTCTTTAAAAAAATGGAGGAGGAGGATATGATATAGGAATAATTAGAAAAGATAAGTGGATTTTGATTCATTGATATAAACTTAAGGTTAATTTTGTTATGTTGTTTGTATTTTTCTACTCTTGATTAAGATATGATGCTGGTGTAGCTCACTTAGAGTTGTAGTGTGTGGTTGAGAGGTGCAGATTGATAGTCAACTATGATGAGCAAGCTTGTAGTCATGTTGGTTGGGTTTTTGTGGGTATGCAAGGATATGTTTCAGTTGGATAGGTAGTCTTCAAACACTTCAAAGACAGGCAGAATATGGCATTTGGGATATTTTAAGAACTTAGACTTTTCTGGACAGTGAGGTGGGTCTGTTCCTGGCAGCACCAATGTATTTCAGGAAAATGATGGGCATTGAAGAAACTTCACGTGGAATTTACTTTGTGGCAACAGTTAGCCACTGGACGAGAAACTGTTCTGGTATTGACTGCTTGATAGTGTGCTGTATAAACTGGACATGCAGGTTCCATAGGAAAGCGACCTCTGAATGTGGGCAGAACAGGCCGAGATGGTCCATCAGGTTCCTGCTTTGCAGAAAACATTGCCAGACATTCTTCAGGACGCAAGGAGAGGCAACTGATGGACTGTGTCAGATTTCCTGCATTGCTGAAGGGTTTGCCAGAGACTTTGGGCCTAGTGGCTGAGGATGGATGCCCCAACGTTGCGGGGGAACTTTGGGTGACTGTCCAGGCAGATAAATGTCATCTCTGTCATTTTCTAGACTTTGGAAGTTGCTTGCACTTCCTGTTTATTTGCATAATATTGTATCCTTCTGTGGTCTTTGATGTGGTTGAAGGTTTAATAATTGTGGGTATAGTTCTTTTTAGTTTGAAAGGTATATTGGATGTGAAACTTTGGACTCACGATGATGGGGTAGATAATGAAATATTCTCTTTAATTTTGGAATATAAATGGACTGGATGTTGTGGCTGTGGTTCTTGCTTGAGAGCTGTTCTGTTGTGTGTAGTTTTGCTGTATGGAAGTTGAAACCTTCCTTTTTGATTGGACAGAGAAGAGGAAGTGTGGTGGAATGTTCTCTGTATGATATAAATAAATAACTGTTTGGACCCATGCAGGGCACCGTAGAAGTGGATGGAGAATCAGAGGCAGCCAGGTAGGAAGAAGGGGTGGAGTTTACTAGTCACCATCTGTCCCCCGAAGAAGAAGCATGTAGGAATTCAGGTGAGCTACGGGCTGCAAGCCACGTGGTGGGTAGATTCATGGAAATGGGTTGATTTAAGAAGAAAGAGCTAGCTAGTAATGTGCTTAAGATATGGGCCAAGCAGTGTAAAGTATATAAGCGTGTGATTCATTTCTTTTGGGGGGCAAAGGCTCCACACCACCGGCACCACACGTGCGCCAGGTCACAAATCTCCGGACCCAAACAGGCCGGGAAAAACATACTACAACACACTACAAGTGTAGAATCTATACCAAAATTTTATGACTGAAAATAAATAAGATAATATATAATACACATATTTTAATTTTTCAAATTATATAAAATAATACACATTCATGTGGTAAATTTTATTTTTATGTATGTGTTTAGGATTATATCCTGATGGTAGTGAAGCTTGCTTATAGAAAGAACAGTTGGGATATTTTTTTTAAAATTTCTTTCGGTGCTTGCCCAGTAATAGAGAAACTCATTTTTAAACCTTTACTCTTGACATGATTTTTTTATATACAACCCTTAGGCCTCTAGAACATTTTTGATTAATAAATTATCAATTTCATCATTACTTTGTGTTAGTTTTTATGTGTGGGAGAGACATATACATTCACTGCCAGGTGCTACATGAGAGTTTATTTTGGATAATTACTGAGAGGTGGGTACCCGGAGAAGAGCAAGAGAGGGGGGAAAGACAGAGAGAGAAAGGAAGACACACACACACACACACACAGACACACACACACACACACACACAGAAGGAGTGGACACCAGTCTATGTAGCCACACCTAGGGGCATGCTTTCTGTAATGTGACACCATGTAGGATTTATCATGTGGCCCTTACCTGCCAGGAATTCTTATTTCAACTGGTGTGATACATGCCAAGGACACTTACACCTTGTGATACAGGGCCTGGCAGACTTGTATGGGATTGGATCTATATAAGAGATTCTTCCTATTCCTGATTATTTCTTGTAACAGAATAAAAAATAAAGTTAGTTCTGACTCATTAGGAATAGAGTCAGCAGTTTCAATTTATAAAGCAACTCATTTTGCATAGTGAACTCATGTTGCATAGTGAGAGTCAGTAATCATGTTAAGAGTTTCTGTAAAATCTATTAATACAATTATAATAGTATATAATTCTGACTTTTGAACAGAATTATAAGGACTTTGAGTCACTTTTTTTTTTACATTTTTTGATATGGAACCTGCCTCAACTGACTTATTTGCATCAGTTTAAAGTGTAGGGCCTTCAGAAATTGGTGTTTCCTATACAATATAAGAAAGAATCTAGCTACTTCACTTTATAAATTAAATTATTTTGCTTTGGGAATATCTGTTGTTAATCTCTTACCCAAAATTATTTTTTGCTAAAGTTCACTTTCTGCCCATAATTGGTCAAGTTCTTTGTTAGTTAAAGGTACAATAATTTTTGCTGGGTCCATTTCTGTCAACTGAAGAAGTCATAATTTTTCTTTAAAAATTAAATCAGAAATATTTTACATATGTTTTTAATTTCTTACTTAGTTTATTTGGTAGGTATAATTATTCCAATATGTTTTTCCTTTGCATTAAAATTTCTCTAGAAGAATGTTCTGAATATAAAATAAATTAAGATTTATATCTACATGATCTGCATATTTACCTTGTAATTTCTTTTCCATCAAACCCAATTCTCTCTCAGCTTCAGCTGATAATTTTCTTGAACTATTTATGTCCTTGTCATCATATAGTTTTGAACAAATTATTCAATTCATAATTTTTTATCTCTATAGTGGGGCATATTTTGGAAATGTCTTCTAGCAATCTTTAGATTGCTAGAGATCAGTAAGAATTTGCAGTCTATCTTTCCTTATTTTCATATTTGGGGTTTTAATTTTTATAGATTGATTTTATATTCTAAATAATTAATAGAATCTTATCTTTATATTTTTCAGGAACAATGTGTAACTCAAAGGAAGATTTTTTTTCACTTCTTCAAATATTCTTTATAATGTGTCTATATTATAGTCAGCCAATAAGATATTGTCCATGTAGCAGTAAATGAGAGATTGTGGAAATTGCTTCTGTATCACTTCTAATGGCTGTCATATAAAATATTGACACATAGTAGGGCTATTTAATATTACTTGTGGGAGAACCCTTTATTGATATCTTTTTACAAGCTGAGAATTATTATAACTGGGCATTATAAAGGTAAATTTTTCTTTTTTTCTATTTTTTGTAGGATTATGCTCTTGTACATTGTAAATAATTCATTCCTCTTACTGGTTTAATAAAATGCTGATTGGCCAGAAGTCAGATAGAAAGTATGGGCAGGGCTGCCAGACTAAGAAAAGTCTGGGGAGAGGAAGAGCAGAGCAGAGATGTCAGGTAGACACAGAGAAAAGAAGACTAAAATGCTACTCTGAAAATAGGTACTAAGCCATTTGAATAATCATGTGTTAGTTTAAGTATGTTAGCAAGTAATATACCTGAGCCATAGGCCAAGCAGCATGTAATTAATATAAGACTTTGTGTAATTATCTGGGACTGTTGATCCACATCTCAGAGTTAGACTGTGCCAGAAACTCTTGACATGAAGAGGTATAATAAACAAGGTTATAACTATAGTAGGCCATTGTTTAGGTAACAGACAAGGAAATAGCATTCCAGATTGTAGAAATCTCATTGGCAGAATCACCTTATTTACCACTCTTAGATATGTTATCATTCTCCATTTTCCAGATTTCTTTTTTATAACAATACAGGAAAATTTCAAGGACTGGTTGATTCTTCTATATGTTGAACATTTAACTGTTCCTATACATGCTGTTGTAAGACATACAATTTCGTTTTTGTAAAAGACCATTTCCAAACCCTTATAGTATTATCTGTTACACACTTAAAAGGTAGTACTATGGGTGACTATGAAACTAATAGCTGTTGTGCCTTCTTTTCATAAAATCATAATTTGTTGGTGACTGTTTTTCATACTTTCTAAAACTTTTTCCAGAAACATGTTAGTTTATTATTTGTTTCTAAGATGGAGCAATGTTAATTTAAGTATTCCATTACTGCAATAAGTTTAGTCCTCATAAAGTTATAGCAATGTTAGCCACATAGGACTTTAATTTTTACATCTGTCCTTCTGCCCTATACATTCAATCTTGAACTTTGTTTTTTTTGTTTGTTTGTTTTTTTCCTTCTTTATTTTGTATTTATCAAAAAAAACAGTAAAAAGAATTTAAAAATGTGGAAGAGTTAACAATAACTAAGTAACTATACAGAGGATAATAATCATAAGCATGGCTTATCAAGGGTGGAAATGCAAATAAGATTGCTACACATATATTTTCTTTGTGTTCAGCTTTCCCTCTGAATTTTTTTTCCATCCCTTTATATCCTTATTGAAGGTCTCTTCCCCCTCCCACTACATCTGATAATTAACTAGGATAATGTTCCAGTTTCTAAAAACTTAGAATTTACCTCCTGAAGGGTCCAATTTGGATACCAAGATTTGTTAAAATTCTTGTTATATTCACTCTTGTGTCTACCAAACCTTCAATGACAACATCATTTATTTTTTTCATATTTTTTATTTTAATATTTGTTCATTTGCCAGAAATGAATGTGTCATACTGGGCTGACCCACCTTGGGACTTCTTGCCATTTTGGGTGAGGGGATGGGGAGCAGGGAGGCTGAAGACTGACTGGACGGGATTGGGAGGAGGGAAGGGAGGGGGAGTAAGGGGATACATAAATAAAAATACTTTATTTTATAAATAAAAATTAAAATAAAATAGAAAAAAGAAGTTTTCCAATATATTCACTTTATGTTTTTTTTCTGATATTTTGTTCTTTTTTTCTCTAGCTGTTCTATTGTTTAAAGCAGTATGGTGTTTAAAATATGTTTTAGGTTCATTATTTACTCTTAGAAGGTGATCCCTCCACAATGACAGAATAAAACTAAAATGGATTTGTTATGGAGGGAAACTGCAAAATAACATCAGGGCATTTTCCCACAAGCCAAAGTTACTTTGCCTGTCCCTTGTTTACCTGTACTCATTGGTATAATGCTTTCTTTTGCCATGCTTTCTGCATAATCTAAAAGGGAGTTGTATTCTGTTGGAGATATTCTTAGCAAAGACTGAAAAACCTTGTTTATAGTCCCTTTTTAGGTGATATTGATTTCCACTGTTGTAACATTTAAAATTTGGAATTTTAACCTCTAAAGATAACCTCCCCTAACCAATTATCACCATACTTATAAGATTTCCTGGTATTCCAATATGGAGCATGCACATCCACATGAATCCCAAGAGGCATAAAAAGGGGTTTTTAAAACACAGAAACAGAACAAAATAGAGCTTTCTAGTTATATCTCTCAAGGTGGCCATTGTACAGAGACATTGTATCATGTGAGCTTGAGCTACAAGGGTTTACTCCAGTAGCCTGAGTTGCAACATGATGAGTTCCTACTATCTTGCAGAAGCTGCAGTACAAGCAGGAGCTACATATGACAGACTTAAGGTTTCTGTTTATATAAACAAAATGAGAATGCCATCAAGAAATGTTTCTTGGTAGCAGCATTTTCTCAGGAGAGCTCTGTTTACTGGTGGTGAGCACAGACACAGCTCCTTTAAGAGAGATTTTGTTACTCAGTCTTAGTGGCAAAAACTGCTAGAGTCTTTTAAAAGATCCTGCTGCCAAACACTTAAATGGTGTTTATGAGCAGTGGGATGTTCTGCTGTACTTGGTAGCAGTGTGGACACTAAAATTCCCCAAAGTTGGGGTGGTAAACATAATTCCTGCAAATATCATTGTCATAAAGCTAAACTTTTAAAGATGAAAAAGCTGAGAGGATCAAGCCATCATTGTTAAAATCTTTAATCCTAGCCATGCCTTAGCAGATTAAAAGTATGGTCAGTAAAAGAGATAAACAATGAAAGATGATTTAGATAAAAAAATATCTAAACAGTTCATAGTGTGTTTAAAAATATACATAGGCTTGGGAGAGAAAAAGAAAAGGACAAAGGATAAAGAATGTCCTTTAAAAAAAAATAAAGTATACATACATACATATACTTGCCACATAAATATGGAAAATACATAGAGTCTGCATACAGAATGCTGTCTTTGAATTGTTTGACTGCTAAGGAAGGAGCAAGAGTTGCTAAGAGACATTTGCTTGTAAATGCTGCTAAATTAATCTAACCTATGTATTTTGTAAATGCTTTGACTTCAAAATTAAATCAAAGAATATGTTACTTTGGAAAAGAGGATTTCTTTTTATTTCCACAGAAAATGAGAGGGTTTAGATTTATTCTGGATTAAAGAAAATAAAGTTTGATTAAGGAAGACTCCATGAAAGTCTCCCATGGAAATGGATGGCCCAGATGATCCAATGTTTTAGACCACTTCTGTTGAAGTTTCCTCTGAGTTCTGCATCTATAATAGCTTTAAAGAGACTGACTGATATGACCAAGCTTCACAGAATACTTCAGTAAGGACTTGATCATAAGCTTGAATTTCCTCAGGATCCCCATAATATTACCAGTGCCCCAATCAGCAATAAGTAGTCTAGAGAATCATGCCCACATTCCCAAACAATGGATTATGGTTGTTTTTCTTTGTCTATAATGTTGTTTACAAGTTGTTATAGATAATAGTCTGGGGAAAAAGGTATACAAATGAGATTAGATTTGAAGTTTGTGTTCTAAAACAATAAAGGGGGAAATGCTGTGGAACTATGATCTTGTACACTGTAAATATTTGTCACTCCTATTTTTTCTTTTTCTTTTTTTCTTTTTTTTCATTATTTATTTTGTATTAATCAAGAAAAACAGTAAAATGAATTGAAAATCCTGATAAGTTAACAATAACTATGAAGAAGATAAAAATCATAAGTATGACTTATCAAGGGTGATAATGCAAATGAGATTACTACACATATATTTACTTTGTATTCAGCTTTCCCTCTGAATTTTTTTTTCATCCCTGTATATGTTTATTCACGGTCCCTTCCCCCTCCCGCCACATCAGGTCATTTTTTTAATTAAATACTTTTTCCTCAAATAGTTAGACAAACAGTAGGGGTATTCCAAGTAGACTCAGGAAATTCTGTGACATGGAACTGCACAGTCACAGATGACAGTGAGTTGAAGAGAAAATGAGATAAGAATGCAGCATTGGATAAAAATCTACCAAAACAAGTTCCTAAGCATAAATAGAAATATGGGTCAATTTGAGTATAAGAGCTATTTAACAATAAGCCTGAGTCATAGACCAAACAGCTTGTAGTGTGATTATTTGGGAGTAAGCAGCTGGGGGACTTCCAGTCAGGTCTGGATCTGGGAACAGACTAGGTGGTACAAAAACTTTTGTCTACAAAAGTATCATTATTCACTGATGATATGATAATATACATAAGTAACCCCCAAAATTCAATCAGGTAACTCCTAGAGCTGATAAACACAGTTATATGGCTGAATATAATATTAAATAAAAAAAACTCAGTAGCCCTCCTACACATAAATGATATATAGTCTAAAAAAATAAAAAATGTCCTTCACAAAAGTTACAAATGACATAAAATATTTTGTTGTAACTCTAACCAAGCAAGTGAAAGATATGTATGACAAGAACTTCAAGTTGTTAAAGACAGAAATTGGAGAGGATATCAGGATATAGAAAGATCTCATATGTTCATAAATATGGAGGATTAACATAGTAGAAATGGCCACTGTACCAAAAGCAATCTACAGATTTAATATAATCCTAATTAACATACCAACAAAATTCTTTGAAAGGCCTTGAAAGAACAATACTCACCTTTATATAGAAAAGCAACAACAATAAGAGAACTTTCCTTATTTCAAGTTCTACTAGAGTGGTACAGTAATTTAAAACTGCATGGTATTGATAAAAACAAACAGGAGGCTTCAATGGAATCAAATCAAAGACACAGACATAAATCCACATACTTATGCACATTTGATTTTTGTCAAAGTAATCATAATTATACAATGTAAAAAAGAAAGCATCTTCAACAAATAGTACTGGTCTAACTGGATGTTAGCATGTCTATGAATGCAAATATATCCATATCTATTGCCCTGAATAAAACTCAAGTCAAGATGGATAAAAGGCCTCAATATAAATTCAAATACAATTTGCCTAATAGAAGAGAAAGTGGGAAATAGCCTTGAACACATTGGTACAGGAGATCATTTTCTGAAAGGAGCACCAATAGTGTGGACATTAAGATAAAAATTGAATAAATGAGACCTCATGAAACGGAAAAGCTTCTATAAAGCAAAGGATACTGTCAGTTCGTCAAAATGACAGCCTAAAAAATGAAGAAAGTCCTTACCAACCCCACATATGATAGAGATCTGATTTCCAAAATGTATAAAGAACTTATGAAACCAGACATCAACAAATTAAATAATCCAATCAAAAAAGAGATATAGATCTAATAATAGAATTTTCTACAGAAGAATCTCAAATGACCAAGAAACACTTAAATGTTCAACATCCTTAGGCATTAGAGAAATTCAAATCAAAATGACTCTGAGATTTCTACTTAAACCTATTCTAATGGCTATGATCAAAAAGACAAGTGGAAGATCATGCTAGCAAGAATGAGGAACAAGAGGATCACTCCTTCATTGTTGGTAGGAGTATACATGTGTACATCCACTTTCAAAACCAGTATAGTGGTTTCTTAAAAAAACTGGGAATCAATCTACCTCATGATCCAACAATATCACTCTTGGGTATATACCTAAAAGATGCACATTTACACCACAAGCACATTTGCTCAACTATATTCATAATAGCCACAACCTGGAAACAATCTAGAAGCCCTTAACTGAAGAAGGAATTTAAAAAAAATGGTACATTTACAAAATGAAGTATTACTTAGCAGCAAAAAGAAAATGCCATCTTGAAATTTGCAGGCAAATGGATGGAACTAGAAGAACCAATCCCAAGTGAGGTAACCCAGACTCAGAAAGATAAACAGGACATATACTTGTAGTTGTATAAACTCAGATTGTATGAAAGAGACTCTGAGCCAAATATCGAGGGAAGGCTAAAATATTAGAGAGAGGAAGCACCACAGTCAATTCTCACCCTGCTGTCTTGCAACTTCCTCAGCCTCATTCCTGGTTGCTTCTGCCTCTGCTGGGTTTCTAATAGGCCTTATATATTTCGTAGCTAGCCTTGAATCCACAGAAACAGAGGAAGTTCTGTCTCTGGAGTTATGGAATTAAGAGTGTAAGGCCACCACTTTTCTTGTGCTGGGATTAAAGGTGTGTGCTATTTAATCTCAGCTGTTTGTCCTTGTACTCAAGGATCAAGAAATGCCTGTGCTATCTGCCTAGAATTTTACTGTGTGCTGTCTCCCCAGTATTAAGGTTTTATAAAATATGTAATATGTCACCACATATACTCACTCAGAACTCACTATTAGATATAAACAACGGATGACCAGGCTACAACCCATAACTCCAGAAAATCTAGGTAACAAATAGGACTCTAAGAGATCCATGAATCCCCTGGGAAGGCAAAATAGATGAGAAATTCAGAGTAAATTGGGAAAAAAGTGGTTGGGAGTAGGGGAGATGGGAAGAAAACAGAAGGGAATGCAATGGTAGAGTTTGGAGGGGAACGGAGATCAAGAGCAAAGAAAGAGATATCTTGATAGCAGGAGTCATTTGGGGGTTAGGGAGAAACCTGTAATCCATAAGGATGACCACATCTAAGACTCCAAGCAATAGTGACGAGTGTGGTGGAATGTTCTCTGTATGATGTAAACAAAGTAACTGATTTGGCCTATGTAGAGCACCATAGAACTAGGTGGAGTATCAGAGGAAGAAACAAGCAGAAGGAGGGTAGAGCTAGTCAATCTCCATCCGATCCTCCAAGAAGAAGCATATAGGAATCCAGGCAAGCCATGGGCTATGGGCCATGTGGTAGATAGATTAATGGAAATGGGTTGATTTAAGAAGAAAGAGCCAGCTAATAATGTGCTTAAGACATGGGCCAAACAGTATGAAGTAATATAAGTGTCTAATTCATTTCTTTGGAGGACAAAAGCTGCTGCATGGACCAGGTTTCAAACCTCCACCACAGCCCAGGTACAAAACCTCTGGACCCAAAAGGGGCCCAGGAAAACTTCCTACAACAGGAGAGAGTTTATGAACTGGCTTTTTCCAATAATCCAATTGATGAACACTCTAATTTTTATCCTAGAACCAACATCCAAGAACTGATGAATGCAGATGCAGAGATCCACAGCTAAGCACTTGGCCCAGGTCCTAGAGACTACTCAAAGGGAGGGAGGAGGGATTATATGAGCAAAGTGGGCAAGATCATGATGGGGAAACCCACAGAGAAAGCTCACTCAAGGTACTAGGATTTCACTGACTTTGGATTGATAAAGGGCGAACCTGCGTGGGACTAGCCCTCTGAATGTGAATGACAGTTGTGTGGTTTGGACAGTTTCTGGGTGCCTCTAGTAGTAAGACCAGGATTCATCTGTAGTGCATGAACTGGCTTTCTGGAGCACATTCCTTATAGAAAAATGCTTTGCTCAGTCTTGATACAGGAGGAAGAGGCTTGCTACTGCTTCAACTTGATTTGTAGACTTTGTTGATTCTCCATGGGAAGCCTTACCCTCACTGAGGGGTGGGTAGGGGTAGAATGAGGTGATGCTGGTAGGTGAGTGAAATGAGGAGAATGAAGGGAAACTGTGGTTGATATGTAAAATATAAACTTTTAAATAAAAAATAAAAAATGAACAAACATGCAAAAACAATGACATAATGAAATTTGCAGACAGATAAAGTAGAAAACATCATCCTGAGTGAGGTAACACAGACCTCAAAAGACAAACAGGATATACTCACTCATAAATGGATATTAGCTGTAAAGGAAAGGATAACCATGCTATAATCCACAACCCAGAGAAGTTAGATAACAAGAAGTGCCCAGGGAGAAACATAGGGATTTGTCTATTAAGAAGAAATATAGAAGGCCTTCTGGGTATGCTGAGAGTAGGTGGGGATAGGAACATGTAAGTTGACTTTTCGTTCCTGCAGTCTGTTCCAAATGACCACACTGAGACTTATTATTAATTATAAATGCTCAGTCCTTACCTTAGGCTTTTTACTATCTAATTATATTGTATATTAACTCATTTTTTAATCTTTACTCTGCTATGTGTCTTCATACCTTTTTCTCAGTAAGGCAAGTTTATCTCCTTTCTTCATCTCCTTGTGATTCTTAAGACTTCTTCCTTCTCTTCCATGCTCTCTTTTTTCTGCAAGTTTCCTGTAATATCGACCTGTCCAGCTTCTTTATTAAATTAATCACAGTGACATATATAAACAAATTGCAAATGTATATTCCAAAAAAATGTGATGAATGAGATTGAGGTAGAGATTGAGAGTGAAAGTGCTGTAAGAATCCACTGAAAAGGAGGCATTTTTAGGACCAGAGAGAATCTGGTGCAAAGCAAACTCCCTGGACTCTACAAAGATGCCTCCCGCTAAGATGCCTAGAAAGAGCAGATATACAGCCTTAACTATCTATCTCCTGTGACAAAACAAGACTTCCAGTGGAGGGATTGGGACATCAACTCAGCCACATAACCTTTGACCTGCAGACTGTACTTCCTAAGGGATGTACTGGGATAAAGGTTGGTACAGAGATTGAGGGAATGGCTGACCAATAACTGGTTTATCATGAGACCTATGTCATAAGAATAAACCCAACCTGGGTGATGACAATGGCCATCACCCAGAAGCTGGATGAGAGACCTAGGATAGAACCAAATATAATTGGAGAAAAAAAGCCAATGTGATGATGCCTAATGATATACTGTTATACTGATAGATTAGTGCCTAGCCCAGTTTTCATTAAAGAGGCATATCTAGCAACTGATGGAGAGACAGTGATCCTCAGTCAAATATTAGGCTAAGATTTAGAAATCCTAAAGAAGAGGGAGAGAAAGAATTGTAAGAACCAAAGGAGTCAAGGAAATCAGAAGAAAATGTACATAATTAACTAATCTGGACTCATAGAAACTCACAGAAACTGAATGGACAACCAGGCAGCCTCCTTGTGACTTACTTAGGTCCCTTGTATTAGTGTTACAGTTCTGTAGCTTGGTCCTCATGCCAGACTCCAAACAGTGGAGCATGGGCTATCTCCAACTCTTTTGTTGGCTTTTAGTACCCTATACCACATACTTGGGTTGCCTTGACAAGCTTTACTAAAAGAAAAGATGGTTAGTCTTACTATGACTTGATATGCTCTATTTGTTGATATCTATGGGAGGCCTGCCTTTTTCTAAACAGAAATAGAAGAGGAATGGAGTGAGGTTAGGAGGGAGGAGAATGTGGTTGGGAGGTAAATTAATTAAAATACATAATGTATAATCATTTCATATGTGTGTATATATGTAAATATAATATATATATATATGTATATGGGAGGCTCACTGAGGCCCACTGAACTGGTCTAGTATTACCCCTGCTTCACCATGTAGCTGAAGACTGATTCTTATCATGTTTCCTTCTCTGGTCAACAGTGCCCTGTGCCTGAAAATGTTTCCAAGGTAACACTGGTGGATAACAGCTAGCACACTGTTTCACTGAATTTTAAAATCTAACTTTGTAATTGACATGCTGCAAGTTTCATTATATTCTTCTTTTCACGTCAAGCAAGAGGGTCACAGTTCAAGTGATAAAGAGAAACACTTTAACACTTTAATGAAAGGAATTACAAAGTGATGTGAAAAAGAGTAGATTCACAAAGGGATAAAGTATGGCCACTATCACTATTCATTATAAGAGGATACTATTTTGATTAATAGAAACTAGTGTCATGAAACTTGCATAAAAGACTGTAAAATTGGTAGGTGGAAAATATAGGCTAAAATGTATTTTATTATATATACATTCATTATTGGTGCTTTTAAGCTCTTTTTAAATACATTTAAATATAATATAAATATATTTACAATTTAATGTAAATTGTTTATGGAAATGATTAGAATGCGTTCCCACATTAGTGAATATCAAAAGTTTTTCTTAAAAATATTACTTTAAAGAATAGTTAAATACTAATGTAGGCTTATTGGTATTTTTATTTAGCAAAGTGATGCTAGATCATGATCAATCAACAGCAAAATTAAGTGTTAATAGCATAACAAGAAAGATTTGTTTCTTCACAAATCAATGTTTAATTTAGATGTGCAGAGACTCTTGTCTGCAATGCCTGAAGATCCTGTTTACTTCTTTATTAAACAGTGATTTCAAGGTCGTTGAAGTAGAAGACAAGGAAGAAAAAGCTGTAAAAAAAAGCAGAGCTGTTTCAGACTAGTAGTGACATATGTTTCTTTTGCTCTCATTTCATTGCCCAGAGCTAGTCATAGTCTTGAACTTATCCTAATCCAATTATAAGAAAAGCCATAAAATGTAGAGAGATACATAGAATCTTGGTGAGCACTCCCTATGATATGTTTTTGAATCTGCATATTCTAAAGCAACTACCTTTATTGGTTATACTATAATAATGTTTTTTCTCATTAATCTTTTAGAAAATGTTCTTGGATAGCATTAATATGAAAAAGTACTTTCAAAGATATTAAGGCTTGGGGCTGGAGAGATGGCTCAGAGGTTAAGAGCACTGACTGTTCTTCCAGAGGACCTGAGTTCAATTCCCAGCAAAACCACATGGTGGCTCACAACCATCTATGATGAGGTCTGGTGCCCTCTTCTGTAAAACTGTATGCATAATAAATAAATCTTAAAAAAAAAAAAAGATATTAAGGCTTACTATTTCCAATAAACTTTTACATTTAATTTTTAGAAACATTTAATATTCTTTTGACAACCTAATTTTATCACTTTTATAATATATTAGTCATTCATTTCCCAGCTTTGGTCTTGGAATTGTATCTAAAAAATAGTATATAACCATCCATATTAAACTTTTTATACTTTTGACTTTATTTCAATTATTTAATTACTTAACTCATTGTTTCTGTATATTTTGCAACATTTAATAACTCTACATTTTACCAAGGTAGTATTCTGATTTACTTAGTGCTTCATAAGTCAGCACATAACAACTACCTGTCTTCAACAGTATGAGCAGAAGAGGAAAAGACAAAATAAGCTCCTTCTGTCCAATCCTTTAAATAATATTCAGCCAGTGCTCTCTTGTTTTTCTTATTAGAAGAAAATCAATATGTTCTCTCCACAGGAAAAGAGAAGTATTGACCAGAGCTCTCCAGAGATACATACATATATAATATACATATGTATACATATATACATACATAATTAAAGAGAGACATAAAAAATAAGTAGATGTTTTTTATAGAAATTGGCTCATGAGGATTTGGAGGCCAGGAAATAATATTAATTTGCATTGTTAAGCTGGAGAGTCAAGGAAATTAGTTGTGAAGTTTAGTTTGTGTCTAAAGATCTGAGAATAAAGGTAGGTGATGGTTTTATCCTAGTCCAAAGCAAAAGGATCAAGAATTAGAAGCTTTGAAGTTAACAGGTAGGAGATAACACTGTTTGAGTTCAACAAGAGACAGAATATTACTTTTTTCTTTCTTTATAAAATGTTTAGACCCTTACAAAATTGATCAGTGACTACCTATATTGGCAAAGGAAGAATTCTACTCTTCCTTGTCTCCAGAAATGCCCCCATACACACTCAGAAATAATATTTTCTGCAACATTGTGGCATCCAACGTTGGCTATAGGCCTAGAATATCTGGCAGACAATTTTCAGAAACAGGAAAATTTGAAGTATCACCTTACTCAGTCTTGGCAAGATTCAGTTTTGCTTTCCTTTGTCCTGCTTGTCCAGATTGGACAGTGTACTATTTCCTACCCAATGGCTAGTTTTTGTCACAAAGAAAGTAAGCTTCATATAAAATTTCTTTTATGCCCATAATCTTCTCTGAAATAGATTGGTGCTTCCAGGTAAATATGTGTTTTACTGTTATAAAAAAGCCTTAGGTTATTAAATATTAAATTACTTATTCTGATGAATTTTGAAGTGTTTGCAGTTTGTCTGACAGCTTGATGTTTCTTTCATTAGGTATTATTTCATCTTTTTGTAGTCTTTGATGAAGTTGAAGATAAAAGGGTAAAATAGATATAAAACTTTGAACCACCAAGATAGATAATTGCTTTCTTTGATTTTGTCAAACACAAATATACTAAATATTGTACAAGTAATTCTTCCTTGATAATTATTTTATTATATTGTAATTTTACTATGTTAAACTTAAAACCTTCCTTTTTGATTAGACAATAAAAGGGGAAATGCTATGGGATAATATTCTTGTACACTGTAAAGATTTGTCACTTAATTGGTTTAATAAAACACTGATTAGCCAGTAACCAGGAAGGGCATATTGGTGGGAAAACCAAGCTAGGAGAATTCTGGGAAGAGGATAGGGAAAGTTAGGGGTTGCCAGCTAAAGGCAGAAGCAGCAAGATGAGAATGTTGAACAGAAAAAAAGTACCAAGACATATGGCTAAACATAGATATGAATTATGGGTTATTTTCAATTGTAAGTGCTAGTTAGTAATAAGATTGAGCAATAAACAAAAGGGTTTATAATTAAATAATATTAATAATAATATTTCATCAGTTATGTTCATGTCTCTTAGCCCAGTAAAATTGACACATAAAATAGAATATCACAGGAGGAAATTACACTAAGATGTGGAAACTAGAAAGTAAAAAATAGTGAAAAGTATTTCAGAATAAAATTGACAGAATTGTTTAAATATAGAGGCATTATATCTGATCAAATATTATACAGACATAATGAATTATTTCTAATGTGTGCCTGATTTCAACTTAAAAGTTTTATTGATAAGTGACACTGTTACTTCTTAAAATGTAAAGAAATACATCATTAAAGAATTTTGTGAAATTGAAAGGTAAGAAATTATCTAGTCCATTAAAATAATTTTATACTAGAAGATCTTATTAGAACAAACGTTTTTAGAACACTAGAGACAACCAAACTCAGACACTGTTTACATTACATCAATCTTTGAGTAATGATATTCTTGTTTCTGTCCCATGAGAAAAAAAAGTCAAGTATCAACCAAGAACACCAGGACTTTCTAGAAGGAGAGCTGGAGTTAAGGATATGCTTAAGCTTCTAATCCATGCCATGTCCCACATTAATTTACTAACCTCTTAAGAGTGTGAATGAGCCAAGTCTTTAATGGGTGAGCTATCCATTCAGCCCATATACAAATATCATATATACATATATCAGTTTATCCTTTTATTTTATTTTACATAAAAGGGCTTTATTTTCTTTTTAATGAACAAAGAAGTCACACTTTCTATATTTGTATATGCTTATTCAAGGTCCCTTTCCCCTCTCACCACATCAGGTCATTCTCTCTTCTCCACAACTCCCCATCCAGCAGGCAGTCTCAAGTTCCCACTGTCCCCATATTGCTTAGTTCAGCCTCCACTCCTGGCAGATCCAGAATCCCCCCCCAAGAGTGAGTCAGGTGTTCCTCTAGGGGTAGTGGGTTCCAAGGAGTCAGTCCAGGGTGTTTCTGATCCCAAGTTGTTCAGTGGTTGTAGTTTGCAGCTTGGACTTGCTTTGCTTTTTACTTTGGTTTGTTTGTTTGTTTGTTTAGAGTCCACTAATGAGTGAGTACATCCCCTGCTTAACTTTCTGGGTTTGAGATACCTCCTCATTCAGGAGGATATTCTCCAAATCCATCCATTTGCCTGCAAGTTTTAGGATATCATTTTTTTCTTACTACTGAGTAGTACTCCATTGTGTAGATGTACCACAGTTTGTTTATCCATAAGGGGCTAGAGAGATGGCTCAGAGGTTAAGAGGGCTTTATTTTCTTAAATAAAATAAAATGCAGTCAGTGACAAGGATAAAAAAGAAAATATGTAACAATGCCATGG
This sequence comes from Sigmodon hispidus, assembly GCA_004025045.1. Taxonomy (NCBI): domain Eukaryota; kingdom Metazoa; phylum Chordata; class Mammalia; order Rodentia; family Cricetidae; genus Sigmodon; species Sigmodon hispidus. The sequence continues at coordinate 38,151 of PVIH01014076.1, read as the reverse complement.
TGTAGAATGAATATTGTTGAGATCCAATGAACAGCAGAAGACTGTTCAGTGGTTGTGGTTTGCAGCTTGGGTAGTCTTTACTTTTTTTTAAGTCCACTATTGAGTGAGCACACCCCCTGCTTATGTTTATGGGTTTGTGATACCTTGCTCAGGAGGATATTCTCCAAATCCATCCATTTGCCTGCTAATTTTAGGATTGTTCACTTGAGCTGCATCTACATTGTTTCCAGGTTCTTGCTATTACAAATAATGCTGCTATGAACATAGTTCAGCTAATGCTTTTGGAGTATGATGTGCACCTTTAGGGTATACACCTAGAAGTGGTATTGCTGGGTCCTTGGGGAGATTGATTCTCAATTTTCTGAGAAACCCTCTAATGCATTCCAAGGTGACTGAACAAGCTTACACTCCCACCAACAATGGAGGAGTGTTCCCCTTGCTCCTCATCATCTCCAGCATAGACTGTCATCTGTGTTTTTGATCTTAACCATTCTGAAAGGTATAAGGTGGTATCTCAAAGTTGTTTTGATTTGTATTTCTCTGATGGCTAAAGATGTTGAACACTTTTTTAAGTGCCTTTTAGCCATTCATAATTCTTCTGCTGAGAAGATCCTTTGTAGTTCTGAACCTAATTTCTTAATTGGGCTATTTAGGGCTTTGAGCTCTAGTTTTTTGAATTCTCTATATATTTTAGGGATCAGTCCTCTGTCACTTGTGGGGTTGGTAAAAATATTTTCCTATTCTTTTGTCTTATTGATGTGTCCTTGGCCTTACAGGAGCTTCTCAGTTTCAAGAGGTCCCACTTACTAATTGTTGTTCTTAGTGTCTGTGCTATATTTAGGAAGCAGTCACCTATGCCAATGGATTGGAAGGTATTTTTACCTTTCTTTTCTATCAAATTCAATGTAGGTATGTTTAAGTTTAGGTTTCTGATCCACTTGGACTTGAGTTTTGTGCAGGGTGATAGGATTCGATATATTTGTATTTTTCTGCACACTTCTATTGAGATATGCAAACACCATTTGTTGAAGATACTATCTTTTATTTATTGAATATTTTGGCCTCTTTGTCAAAAATCAAGTGCTCATAGGTGTGTGGGTTATTGTCTGGGTCTTCAATTTGATTCCATTGATCCACTGTTTTTATGCCAGTTCCAGGCTCTTTTTATTACTGTAGCTATATAATATAACTTATATGCCTCAGATTCTAACCATATAAATATAAATAACTATAGAAGTAAATGTGTAGGGCACATATGGTTCTGTTAAAAATGAATACATACTAAACATTCCTTTGCAACAGATGTAAAAGAAGAGTCAAATAAAGAGTATTCATACCTTCTGCCCTTTTATATTTTTCCCAACATATCCTTAACACATTCATCAGCACCATGCTCTATGTGCATATTAAGAAAGCAAATGTGTGGGTCATGAAATCTCAATCCTTAACTATAGATTATCATCATAGTTACTTGAAATTAGATGTAGAATATCACATGTTGTGTTTAAATTTATAGCTTAAAATTATTTAGACAGAAGTATTTTTCTAAAATATAAAGTAAAAATGCCACATTAGAAAAATATAATCATAGTTACAAAAATGCATCTCTGTAAACTTAATTTGGTTTCTGAGAATGAATTGAAAATCTAAGAATGTTATTTATTTTTATTGTTTTCTCTAGTACAGAAATAAGAGTATTTAAGTAAATAATACTTGGCCCACAGTAACAGATTATTGAAATTAAAAACAAATATAACATAAGGTACAGAATTAAAAATATATGAAATATTCTACATATAAAAAGAAAATAAATATTAATAATAAATACATTCTCTATACATGTATAATGTGCAAAGGGCTACAGGTACTTTTATATGATACTGATTAAATAAAGGAAATCAATAGTAACAAAACCAAAACTTGCAAATCTTCTGATTGGTGAAATGTAATTTTAGAGATTCACATTAGCTTTCCATTTTAGAATATAAACAATCTAAAAGAAGACTTATCCTTTTTTCACTCTTGGCAATTTTTTTCTCTGTGTACTTAAGTTAGACAAATGGCAGGCATGAAAAGTTGAAAGCTAGCACCTTTAATTATTTGGAGATATAGAGTTCTTTCTCTCTACAGAATATATAAAATTTAATTAATTTTATTAAATTAAATATGATTTCATTTATAATAATTCTTGATATAGTTTCTCAAATCATAAAATTGAGGTAGCAAATGGTAAAAATATACAAATGGTATAATAAAGTTTTAAAATGTCCTTCCACAATGCACTTCCATTTTGGCCCATAAATGAGTAACCACTATAGAACTTCTTTCTCCAATAAAATCTACAAGAAAAGTAGAAAAATTATTGAAACCAAATATTCTTGATAAATCAGGACAATGACTGGGGAAAGACTATGAAAGGAAAGATAGAAAGAACAGGAGCTGAGTCACATTCACTCAGATTTGCTACCAGAAATCAGTTTTTACACTGTAGTACAGCAGGAACAAACATCAAGTAAAGTATTGTTATTTCATTCTGCTCAAGAGATACAAAATAGAACTCATGTATGTGCAATGATTGCAATCCAACTATCAGTCCATAGGCGAAAGTCATGTACAAAAGTAGCTATGCAACTATTCAGTTGAGAAATTTAAATTGTTTGCTGAATACTAAGCAACTTACAGATGATTTGTAAAACAAAATGAACAGGGAATTGTAACCAAAAAGTAGTAGACAAATAAGAGATGAGGAAATGAGCTCATAACATCTTCAAAATTGTTATTTAATGTAAGGTTAAATTATTCTACATTTTTAAGGAAATAAAATACATTTAGAAGACAGAAATGGAAGACAGAATATGAGATTTTGGAGAAAAATTATATATTATTTTAAATAAAATCAAGTAGATAAAATTAGCATTATACTACTGAAGAAAACACATAGAACCTATTTAAATTAAAGCAAATATAAAAAAATACAGATTGTAAGGCCGTTATTTAAATCTATCACACATAATCAAATACTGAAACTATAAGAACAGAGAGATGGGTGAGAATAAATGGAGGTGATAAAACTAGACATAAAAGATGTTTGTACTAATGTTATACTTTATTAATATGGTTTTCAAGCCAAGGACATATTATTTTATTTGAAACTTTATATATCCATACTTGAACTTAAAAATATGCAAATAGGTGATAGAGTAAAGGAGGAATATATCTCACTGCTGGCATTGTAGATTATAGACACAGAAAGGCAGAAGGCTAGAATAATTTACTTTGAACAACTTCAGCATAGCTCATGTTTTAATCAACATGGATAATGACAGTTTTCTTATGGGTTTATATTGCTAAGAAAAAGACACCATGACAAAGCTAGGTCTGATAAAGAAAAAATGGACAGCTTTCTGGACAGGTACCATCTACCAAAATTAAATGAAGATCAGATTAATTACCCAAACAGGCCTATAACCCTTTAGGAAATTGAAGCTGTCATTAAAAACCTCCCCAAAAATAAAAGCCCTGGTCCAGATGGTTTTAGTGCTGAATTCTACCAGACATTCAAAGAAGAATTACTACTGTTACTCCTCAAACTATTTCACACAGTAGAAACAGAAGGAATATTGTCAAATTCCTTTTATGAGGCCACAATTACACGAATACCCAAGATACTCAAAGAAACAACAAAGAAGGAGAATTACAGACCAATTTCCCTCATGAATACTGATGCAAAAAACTCTGAACAAAATTTTGGCAAACAGTATACAACAATGTAAGAAAGATATCATCCAATATGACCAAGTAGGCTTCATCCCAGAAATTCAGGGCTGGTTTAACATACAAAAAACTGTAAATGTTTTCCATCATATAAACAAACTAAAGGAACAAAACCACATGATCATATCCTTAGATGCGGGAAAAAGTCTTTGAAAAAATCCAACACTCTTTTATGACTAAAGCACTGGAGAGATCAGGAATACAGGGAGAATACCTAAATATAACAAAGGTGATTACAGGAAGCCAACAGCCAGTATCAAACTTAATGGAGAAAAACTCAAAGCAATCCCACAAAAGTCAGGAACTAGACAAGGATATCCTCTCTCACCTTATCTATTCAATATAGTTATTGAAGTTTTAGCTAAAGCAATAAGGGGACAAAAAGATTAAGGGGATACAAATTGGAAAAGAAGAAGTGAAGCTATCTTTATTTGCAGATGATATGATTGTATACATAAGTGACCCACAAAATTCTTCCAAGGAACTGCTACAGCTGATAAATACCTTCAGCAATGTAGCAGGATACAAGATTAACTCAAAGAAATCAGTAGCCCTTCTATACACTAAAGATAGAAGAGCTGAAAAAAATAAGGGAAACATTCCCCTTCATAATAGCTGCAAATAGTATTAAATACCTTGGAGTAACTATAACCAAAGAAGTAACAGACCTATTTGACAAAAATTTTAAATCACTGAAGAAAGAAATTGAAGAGAATATCAGAAAATGGAAAGCTCTCCCATGTTCCTGGATAGGTAGGATCTAAAATCACCAACATCATGGAGTCTCCAAGGCAATCCTGGTTTCACTTTCATGAGCTCACACAATGGCTTTTGTGGCCCTCAATCTAGGGACACTCCGACACACACCTGGCCTTAGCAGCTTTGGCTTTTCTTAGTTGTGGAGGCAAATTCCATAACCCCTTTCTTCTATCCTTGACTCTAAAGTCAGAACCATGTGACAAAAGCTACAAAGTTCTGCTGCTTAGTAGGATTGGAACATGACCCCCTCATTTTCTACATGTTCACCAACTTTCTGTTTTCCATTGTTTCCTTTGCTGCCTTAGCTTGGCTATCCTGAAACTGGATGAAATAACCACCCTGGAGTGAAACTCAGAGATTCACCAGCCTCTGCTTTCCCAGTGCTGGGATTAAAGGTGTGTACTATAATGGCTCTGAGATATTCTTTAATCCCATTTCATAAACTGGAAATTTAGCCAGATAGAAGCTTGTCCAGAGTTCACCACTGTCTTTATTTTATTTCTTGATTTGGTTATCTCCTTGAACATAGAATGTAGCTTAATTCCACTTCTTGGTTCTTTTCTACTGATTGTACATTTTGTAGTTTTCTTTACTCAGCTTGCTACTTTACATTATAAATCTTCATAAGAGTGAATATTAATGACCACATGGAAGAGTCTATACTATGCTGTTTTGAGATGTCCTATTCCAACAGAATTAATCCAAATCCCTTCCTTTTGGCATCAGAAAGACTCTTTTGACAAGGTCGAAAGCAGCCAATTTCTTCAGCAAAGTATCACAAAAAAAATGTCTCTAAACAGCAACTAACATTCTTCTCTGAGCTAGGCTACCACAGTTCAAATCACCCTCAACACCACTGCCTTCTATGCTCTTATTAGCTTAACCCATCAAACAATGCTTTAAATCATTCCACTGCTTCCCTAATACAATGTCTTATATTAAAATTTTCTCCAAACAAAAACCTAGTTAGACCTATCACAGCAGTTCTCCAGTGCCAGGTACCAACTTATGTCTTAGCTAGGGGCTATAAGTATTCAAACTACCATTATAGTTATATACATACATATTCATAGAAAATAGTAAAGGCACGATTTTGTGTACATGTATACTTTCTGTCTGTTTTAACTGAGAGGATCCATAAATTGTGCCACTCAAGGGTCAATATAGTACCCTATATCTTGCTTTCTAATATTTTTTTCTAATAAAAGGACCCATTTCTTTTTGTTGTGTGATATATACCCAGGAAATATATGTGTGTGTGTGTGTGTGTGTGTGTGTGTTCTTGGATATTTATTGTAAACTTAATAAAATTGTATTGAGATTTTCTATAAGTTTTATCAAAGTTTTACTATTGTAAGTTCTTTCAGTTGCTTCTGGGTCATTTTGACACATCCCCATTAAAAGAATCAAGAGTCTTTAGTAAGGGAGCTTGATCTAGCTTGAAAAAAATATTTGAAAAAAGAATCATACAGTATTCTACAGAACTAGAGAGTTAAAAAATATGAAAAACAAAATGACTGGAGTATGTGAAACATATAGGAATCAAAAGAAAGAGCCCAAGTGATTAATACTATTACAATTTTTAGCTACAGAATATCTCTAAGTACAATAAATATCTCTAAGTATAATATCAATACATTATTGAATAAACAAAGAAGAACTATCAAAATATATAGAAGAATTACAAATACTTTTTGTTGAGACTATATAACTAAAAATTTGTTTCAACACCTGTCACCTTTGAATGTTAATTCTACTTAATGATTAATATTGAAAAGGCAAGGAAAGTAAGAAAATGACTTGAAAGGGCACACCCACTCTTCACTAGAAAACTAAGAGTAATCTCATTCTTGATATTTCATGTGGTATAATGCAGACTGGATATAATATAATGAGACATAAAATATCTGAGGCATACTTATAAGAAAATCATATCTTTTGTCTATAGATTTATCCTCCTCTTTCTTCTTCTACTTCTTTTTTTTTGAGACTAGGTCTCATGTAGTACAACTTGGCCTGTAATTCACATAATTGCTGAGGTTGTATTAGACCTCTACACTTTTTGCCTCAACTTTTCCATACTTTAACTATAGGCATATGCTATCATCATGCACAGTTTATGTGCTACTGGGTACCAAACTCAGGATTTTGTAAATGTTAGGCAGCACACAAAAATTAAGTAACATCTCCTGTTCTGTAACTTTAGGTTAATAACTATAATAGCATTAAACTCATGACAGTTAAAGAATATTCAACAAACATCACACTCATACCACTCATGGACACTGATGTGAGTTAAAGGAATTAAGGAAACTTAAGGACTACTATAATAAGCATCCTTCATAGGATGTTTTTGCATAAAAATGAATATCAACTAAACTATAGGAACTACTGGAAAATGTATGGATTGTATAGCTACTAGATCTTTTGTTGTTAAAACTGCACTATTTTAGTGCAGGATGTTAACAGTTGAGAAAATTATATGTAGGGTATTTTTTTTTAATCTAAGGTTTTACTGTGATACACTCAAATCTTTCCATTTAATCTATGTCTTTAAAATATACATCAAAATTAAGTATGCATCAGCCACAAATACTGAACAGCTTGGGATCTGAAGCACCTTGAACTGGCACTTTGGAGCCCATTCCCTCTAAAAGAACACTTAAGCCAGTCTTGATGTGGGGATGAGGAAAGTGGATTTGCCTAGAGTAGATGCTGAACTAAGCCACCTTGGGACCTTGGGACCTACTGTCCTTGCTTGGGAGGAGATAAGGAGGTGGGGAGAAGAGTGACTTGTAGGGGTGGGAGGGGTTAGGGTTAGGGTTAATTTTGTTATACTGTATGTATGTTACTACTCTTATTTAAGGTATTATGTTTATGTTACTCATTTAAAATTGTATAATTAAGAAATAGAGAATAATAATGAATTATCTATGACAACCAATTTATAGTTATTTTAATTAGATTTTTAGATATACTTTAATTAGATAATCTTCAAACACTTTAAAGACATACAGAATATGACATTTAAAATATTTTAAGAAGCCCATAGGTTCCGGTTCTGCTTCCGGGACTGGGTGCTGTATGCAGAGCGAGTCCCAGTGCACTCTGTAGCAGGTGCAGAAACAGTCTGTCTGTTATGTTCCCCCCAGCTGCTGCTGAGGGAATTTTCATGGCTACCCACCTCCACCTCCAACTGAGCTAAAAGATAAGGACTGGGGACCCTGAAGGACAGACTCAGACTCCACCCAAGGAGGTGACAGGAGGCACACAAGCCTGAGTGCCACAAATGACCAGGACCACCTAATAGTGAACAACTGAAGCCATGGGCAAACCTCAGTGCAAAAACTAACATAATAATACAAAGAACAACAAGGTAACTCCAGAAGAAAGTGGCGATCTTACAAATACAAGACCTGAAATGAGGAATGAAGAGGAAACAGAATGAAGCAACATCAAAAATTCCTTTTTGATGGTCATTGAAGTTCTCAAAGAAGATATGAAAAATAGCCTTAAAGAAATACAAGAAAATAAAACCAAAAAATTGGAAGAGATGAACACATCTATGAAAAAAACATGCTAGGAACTAAAAGCTGAAATGGAAGCAATAAAAAAGGCACAAAATGAGGCAAAGATGGAAATAGAAAATCTGAAGAAAAAAGCTGGAACTACAGATACAAGCATAACAAACAGAGTTCAAGAGATGGAAGATAGAATCTCTGAAGTGGAAGACTCAGTAGCTCAAATAGATATATCAGTCTAAGAAAATAGTAAAACTAAAAAAGCCATAACTCAAAATGTTCAGGAAATCTGGGACACCATGAAAAGTCCTAATTTGAAAATAATAGGAATAGAAGAAAAAGAAGAATACCAGCTCAAAGGTACAGATAATGTTTTCAATAAAATCATAGAAGAAAACTTCCCTAACCTGAAGAAGGAAATGCCTATAAAGATATAAGAAACTTACAGAACACCAAATAGATATGACCCCCCAAAAAAAGTCAATGTGCCACATTATAATCAAGCCACAAAGCATACAGATCAAAGAAAAAATTTTAAGAGCTACAAAAGAAAAGGGCCAACACACATATAAAGGCAGACCAATCAGAATAACACCTGACTATTCAATGGAAATGATGAAAGCTAGAAGGGCTTGGTCAGAAGTTATATAGACGCTAAAAGAGCATGGCTGAAAAACTAGAATATTATACCCTGCAAAATTATCAATCACCATAGATAGAGTAAACAAGATATTTCAGGACAAAGTCAGACTGAAAGAATATCTATCTACCAATCCAGCACTACAGAGAGAATTAGAGGGAAAACTCCAACCTAAGGACCCCAGATACACACATGAAATCACAAACAATCAATAATTCCACAGAAGAATACCCCAGAGAAAGGAAATACAAATAAGTTAAAACCAAAAATGGCAGGAAATATGAGTCAAGGGTCACTAATTTCCCTTAATATCAATAGTCTCAACTCTCCTATAAAATGTCACACACTAACAAGATATATACAACAACAGAAGCCATCCTTCTGTTGCCTACAAGAAACACACCTCAACTGCAAAGACAGACACAGACTTAGAATAAAGGGTTGGGAATAGATTTTCCAGTCAAATGGTCCTAAGAAAAAAGTGGGGGTTGTAATCCTAATATCTAACAAAGTAGACTTTAAGCTAAAAGCAATTAGAAGGAACCAAGATGGTCACTACTTATTCATCACAGGAAAAATTGTTGAAGAGGAGATTTCAATCTTGAATATTTATGCCCCTAATATAAGGGCACCTACTTATGTAAAATAAACCCTGCTAAAGCTTGAATCCCACATCAATTCTTATACCCTAGTAGTGGGAGACTTCAATACCCCACTTTCAACCCTGGATAGATCAACCAGACAGAGTCTCAATAGAGAAACAAGGGGTCTAAAAGAGTTTATGATGCAAATGTATTTAATAGATATCTACAGAAGCTTCCACCCAAAAGCAAAGGTATATACATATTTCTCAGCTCCTCATGGAACTTTCCCCAAAATTGACCATATAATTGGTCATAAAGCAAATATCAACAGATACGAAGAAATGGAAATAATCCCTTATAACATATCGGATCACCAGGCCCTAAAGTTAAAGTTCAACAACATCAAAACCCAAAGAAAGACCAGCAAATCATGGAAACTAAACATTACTCAGCTGAGCCATCTCTAAGTCAAGGAAGAAATTAAGAAAAAATCAAAGTCTTCCTAGAATTTAATTAAAATGAATCCACAATGTATCCAACTTGTGTGACACAATGAAAGCAGTCTTAAGAGGAAAATTCATAGTTCTAGATGCCTATATAAAAAACATAGAGAAATCTCACACTAGAGACCTAACAGCTCAGCTGAAAGCTTTAGAAGAATTAGAAGTGAACTCAGCTAGAAGGATTAGATGTCAGGAAATAATCAAACTTAGAGCTGAAATCAATACAATTGCAACAAAAAGAACAATACAAAGAATCAATGAATCTAAGAGTTGGTTATTTGAGAAAGTCAGCAAGATATATAAGCCCTTTGCCAAACTAATCAAAAAACAGAGAGAGAGTGTTCAAATAAACAAAATCAGAAATGAAAAGGGAGACATAACAACAGACCCCCAGGAAATACAGAGAATTATCAGATCATATTTTGAAAATCTGTATTCAACAAAAATGGAAAACCTTGAAGAAATGGATAGCTTTCTGGCAGGTACCATCTACCAAAATTAAATGAAGATCAGATTAATTACCTAAACAGGCATATAACCCTTTAGGAAATTGAAGCTGTCATTAAAAACCTCCCCAAAAATAAAAGCCCTGGTCCAGATGGTTTTAGTGCTGAATTCTACCAGACATTCAAAGAAGAATTACTATTGTTACTCCTCAAACTATTTCACACAGTAGAAACAGAAGGAATATTGTCAAATTCCTTTCATGAGGCCACAATTACACAAATACCCAAGATACTCAAAGAAACAACAAAGAAGGAGAATTACAGACCAATTTCCCTCATGAATATTGATGCAAAAATTCTCAACAAAATTTTGGCAAACCATATACAAAAATGTATAAAAGATAGCATCCTCTACGACCAAGTAGGCTTCATCCCCGAAATGCAGGGCTGGTTTAACATATGAAAAACTGTAAATGTTATCCATCATATAAACAAACTAAAGGAACAAAACCACATGATCATATCCTTAGATGCGGAAAAAGCCTTTGACAAAATCCACCACTCCTTATTTGTAGAGAGCTGCCTGCTGCTGCACCCTCGAGATGGTGCTGATTTCTGGCCTCCACCCCCCATGGGTGAGTGCTCTCTTTTGATAAACAACTCCTTATTTGGCTTGAGACTGGGGCGTGGTTTGCTGTTGTTGTATGTGGACCTATGAGCTATGCCCACGTGGCTTATTGGGATTGGATACCCTGAGAGTTTCTAGTCAGTGGGCGGGCTTTCCCAGGAGAGGAGAAGGAGAAGCAGGAGAAGAACAAACAGAGAAACAATTGTAAAGGTCCCGAATAAACTGCTGAAAGAAGATCCTGGGTGTTGAGCTTTCCCTGCTGGCAAGGTTGCGAGTGACAAGTGGTGGCCCATACAGGGAGTAACTCCTGTGAGCTTCAGGCATCAGAACTTTCTGCAGTCGGGGAGTCGACCGGTAAGTCCCAGGTAAATTGGGATCTGTAATCAAAGCGGGTTGCTCCGACCTGTAGATAAGGCAGAGAAGAGGGAGCTCATTGACGAGTGGGTGTAACCTCTTATAACCTCTTATAAGGCACGGCAACCTTGAGCTTAAAGTGAAAGTAACAGCAGTTGCAAACTTAGGCTTAAAGTGAAAGTAGCAGTTGTAAACTTAGGCTTAAAGTGAAAATAACAGCAGTTGCAAACTTGAGCTCAAAGTGAAAGTAAAATCATTAGCAAAGCTGGGGCTGTTTGGTAAGGGCTCCAAGAAGATTTTTAAGGTAGGAATTAAAGGTTATACAAGGATGGGGTCTTCAACCTCACATCTAATTTTTTTGGCTCTTAAGGAGCTGCTTCATTAAGGTTTTTCTGAGTCTGCTCTGCTTGCTAGCAGTGGGAGAGATTCTCTGCTTGCTAGCAGTGGGAGAGATTCCTGGGTTCCTACACCATATTGAAAAGCAGCCAAGAGGGGAGAGGTCAGCATTTAAAGTGATAGCAACATTTTAAAAGTTCTTTGAGTTGAAAAATGATTAAGAATTCTCAATAAAACAGATTTAGACTCTCAAAACCTCTAAACAGGGAATCAAATAAAGATAAAAAAAAAGCCATGTAAAGATGGCAGATAAACAGAGAGTCTGGATTTTGGTTATTGCATGTTCTTGTAATTTTTTAACTTTTAATGAGCTAACTGCAGAGAGACAACTGATTACTAAGGCTGCTAAGTTAAACAAATGCATATACTTTAAAGATATCCTGACTTTGAAATCTGTTTATAAGAATATGTTACTTGGGAAAAAAGTTTCTACTTTTGTCTCTACAGAAGATCAGAACCTGTGGATTGGTTCTAGGCAGGTGTGGTTCCATTTGCCAAGGCCACCTGAAGCTGATAACAGGCCACCTTGGAGGTGTAGGGAGGAGAGATCAGAGGGGGCAGGCAGTGAAGGACAGAGTGAAGGGGGAGAGTTGTGCCCCAACCTTGCTGATATAGAAACTCCTGAGTCTACAGACTCAGAGGAAGAGCTGTTAGGAGATATTAATAGGATTAGAGGATATCTTAGGATTGCAAATTATGAATTGAAACCCCTTTATGACATTCTGAAAGGAGATTCAGCTTTAGACTCCATGGGAGTGATGACAGTGGAAGCCAGAAAGGCACTGCAGGTAGTTGAACAGAGTTTGCAGGATGCTTGCCTAAATAGGATAGAGGAAGGAAAACATTTTGCCCTATGCCTTTTACCCACATTCAGGCAACGCACAGGGGTACTATGGCAATCAGGTCAACTGTTGTAGATACACCCAAAGGTATCACCTAGTAAAAGTATAGAACATTACCCTGTAGATACATGCTCTGGTATCTTGCATGCTACTGCCATGTCAGGAGAGAAAGGACGCAATGTCATTGTGCACTGCCTAGAGGCCTGGGCAGCTTGGAGAAAGCCTCTGCAGGTAAAAACTGACAATGGCCCTGCTTATATTGGAACGCAGTTTACTGCATTCTGCAGACAAATGGATGTACAAGTAACTCATGGATTTCCTTACAATCCACAAGGAAAAGGCGTAGTGGAACGTGCTCATCGCTCACTGAAGGAATGCTTACAAAAACAAAAAGGGGGAATAGGCCATGGCCACACCCCCAAAGAAAGACTATCTATAGTTCTGTTTACCCTTAATTTTTTAAATTTGGATGTTGATGGCCACTCCATGGCAGATAGACATCTGATTCTCATCCCTAGCCACAGAGGCATGGTGAAATGGAAGGATATTTTCACGGGCCACTGGCATGGTTCTGATCCAGTGCTTACCTGGGCGAGATGTTCTGTTTGTGTCTTTCCTCAGGACCATCAAGATCCAGTGTGGGTACCAGAACGGCTAACCAGGAAGGTCCGAAATGACAAGTATGATGCTGACTTTGAGGGCGAGGATTAGCCCTGGAATGGGTACCTGTCCTGGTACAAAGCCCTAATGCCATGAGCTTGTTTAGAGCTAGGAGAGATTTTGGCATTACTGCAGCTGTTGGCCATTTCCTTAGCCGCAATTGGGGCCACCACAGCCGCCATTGCTATGAGTCACACCGTCCAGACAGCTCAAACACTTAACAATGTGTCTGCCAATATAGCCCATGCCTTAGACATTCAAAGAAGCATTTCTGCTCAGCTTAAACGTGGGCTGATGTTGGTTAACCAAAGGATTGGCCTGGTACCAGAGGAGGTTGATGTCCTCTGGCAGATAGCTCAGTTGGGATGTGAATGGAAGTATCAGGCCCTATGTGTGACTTCTATTCAGTATGAAAAATTTTCCTATGCTGCAAATTTGTCTAAAGTTGTGTCAAATTATTTTATAGGAAATTGGTCAGGTGAATTAGAAGCGACCATGGAGAAGTTAAGAGTTGTAACAGTTGCTGTGAATTCAACTCGAGTGGACCCTGGAGTTTCTGACGGACTGACCGAGATGGATGTCCACCACCCTCAATCATCTGAAGGAATGGGCGGGAATGGGTGCTCTGGCTGGCTTTATGGTGCTGATAATTCTGATTTGCCTGTGGTGCATCTGCAAAATGAGGTTCACACAATGTAGAAGCATGGCCATGATTGTTCAAGCCTTCACCGCCATTGAGGCGGGACTTGCTACCTTGAAAGAGTAATGTTTGGTACGGGTTGCAAGGCTAAGCACTGCACATGGTTTTGCCTAGGTAAGGCTTCATAAAGAGCATACCTAATTGCATACAGGTTGGTACCCACTATCCTGTCCTCATAAAATGGTGCCAGACAGGTCTGTCCCTGTCTGAGTGGATGACACCTGGATTAGGGATAGCACAAGTCCTCTTGCACAATGGGGATTATGCCTCTGCTCTTGCCCACTGCTTTTGCTTGATTTTTTAATTCTTAATTATTAAATAAGGGGGAGCTGTAGAGAGCTGCCTGCTGCTGCATCCTAGAGATGGTGCTGATTTCTGGCCTCCACCCCCCATGGGTGAGTGCTCTCTTTTGATAAACGACTCCTTATTTGGCTTGAGACTGGGGCATGGTTTGCTGTTACTGTATGTGAACCTATGAGCTGTGCCCAAGTGGCTTATTGGGATTGGATGCCCTGAGAGTTTCTAGTCAGTGGCTGGGGTTTCCCAGGAGAGGAGAAGAAGAAGCAGGAGAAGAACAAAGAGAGAACAATTGTAAAGGTCCCAAATAAACTGCTGAAAGAAGATCCTGGGTGTTGAGCTTTCCCTGCTGGCAAGGTTGCGTGCTGCACTTATTGATTAAAGCCCTTGAGAGATAAGGAATACAGGGAGAATACCTAAATATAACAAAGGTGATTTACAAGAAGCCACCAGCCAGTATCTAACTTAATGGAGAAAAACTCAAAGCAATCTCACTAAAGTCAGAAACTAGACAAGGATATCCTCTCTCACCTTATCTATTCAATATAGTTCTTGAAGTTTTAGCTAAAGCAATAAAGGGACAAAAAGTTTAAGGGGATACAAATTGGAAAAGAAGTGAAGCTATCTTTATTTGCAGATGATATGATTGTATACATAAGTGACCCACAAAACTCTTCCAAGGAACTGCTATGGCTGATAAACACCTTCAGCAATGTAGCAGGATATAATATTAACTCAAAGAAACAAGTAGCCCTTCTATACACTAAACATAGAAAAGCTAAAAAGAAATAAAAGAAACATTACCCTTCATAATAGCTGCAAACAGTATTAAATACCTTGGAGTAACTATAACCAAAGTAACAGACCTATGTGACAAAAATTTTAAATCACTGAAGAAAGAAATTGAAGAGGATATCAGAAAATGGAAATCTCTTCCATGTTCCTGGATTGGTATGATCAACATAGTAAAAATGGCAATTCTACCAAAGGCAATCTACAGATTCAATGCACTACCCATCAAAATCCCAACACAATATTTTTTGGACCTTGAAAGAACAATACTCAATTTCATTTAGAATAACAGGAAAGCCAGGATTGCCAAAACAATTTTACTCAGCAATTGAACCTCAGGAGGTATCACCATCCCTGACTTCAAGTTATACTATAGAGCTACAGTAATAAAAGTAGCCTGTTTCTGGCATAAAAACGGACTTGTAGACCAATGGAATAGAATTGAGGATCCAGACATTAACCCAAAAACCTATGAACACCTAAAATTTGACAAAGAGGCCCAAAATATTCAATGGAAAAAAAGATAGTATATTTAACAAATGGTGTTGGCATAGCTGGATGGATGTGTGTAGAAAAATGCAAATAGATCTTAGCCTGTCACCCTGCATAAAACTCAAATCCAAGTGGATCAAAGACCTCAACTTCAACCCAGCCACTTTAAACTTGATAGAAAAGAAAGTGGGAAATACACTTCTACAAATTGGCACAGGTGACCACTTCCTAAATATAACACCAGTGGCACAGACAGTAAGACCAACAATCAATAAGTGGGATCTCTTGAAACTAGGAAGCTTCTTCAAAGCCAAGGACACGGTCAATAGGACAAAACGACAGCCTACAGAATGAGAAAAGATTTTCACCAACCCTACAAGTGATAGAGGACTGATCTCTAAGGTATATAAAGAGCTCAAGAATCTAGACCCCAAAACCTTAAATTACCCAATCAAAAAATGGGGTACAGATCTAAAAAGGGAATTCTCAGCAGAGGAACTACGAATGGCTGAACAGCACCTGAAAAAGTGCTCTTCATCTTTAGCCATTAGAGAAATGCAAATCAAAATAACTTTGAGATACCACCTAACACCTATTGTAGTATGTTTTTCCCGGCCTGTTTGGGGCTGGAGGTTTATGACCTGGCGTGCATGTGGTGCTGGCGGTTTGGAGCCTGGTCTGTGTGCCTGCGGCTTTTGTCCCCCCAAAAGAAATGAATCACACACTTATATACTTTAACACTGTTTGGCCCATGTCTTATGCCCATTACTAGCTAACTCTTTCTTCTTAAATTAACCCATTTCTATTAATCTTCCCGCCACGTGGCTCAGCCCGTGGCTGGCTGGTACATCCCGTGACTGGCTGGTACCTCTTACATGTCTGCTCCTCTTGGGGGTCCAATCGAGAGTGACTAACTCCACCCTCCTTCTACCTGGCTGCCTCTGATTCTCCACCCACATCTACGGTGCCCTGCATGGGTCCAAACATTTATTTACATTGTACAGAGATCATTCCACCACAAACACCTGTTAGATTGGCTAAGTTAAAAGGCACAGATGACAGCCTATGTTGGACAGCATGCAGATCAAGGGGAACCCTCCTCCACTGTTGGTGGGAGTGTCAGCTTGTTCAGCCACTTTGGAATGCAATATGGCGGTTTCTCAGAAAATTGAAAATCAATCTCCCCAAGGACCCAGCAATACCACTTCTGGGTGTGTACTCTAAAGATGCACATTCACACTCCAAAGGCATTAGCTCAACTATGTTCATAGCAGCATTATTTGTAATAGCAAGAACTTGGAAACAACCTAGATGCCCCCCAACTGAAGACTGGATTAACAAACTGTGATACATCTACACAATGGAATACTACTCAGCAGTAAGAAAAAAATGATATCCTAAAATTTGCAGGCAAATGGATGGATTTGGAGAATATCCTCCTGAGCGAGGTATCACAAACTCAGAAAGATAAGCAGGGGATGTACTCACTTATTGGTGGTCTCTAAACAAACATACAAGAAAAAAAAAGCCAAGCATGCCCAACTGCAAACCACACCACTGAACTGCTTGGGATCACAAACACCCTGGACTGACCCTTAGGATCCCACTTCAACTATAGGAACCCCTGACTCACTCTTGAGGGATGGGGAACAAAACTGGATTTGGCAGGAGTGGAGATTGAACTAAGCATTATTTGGTCAGTGGAACCCTAGGACTGTGGCTCCATGCCCAGGGAGGGGATGGGGAGTTGTGGAGAAGAAAAAATGATCTGATGTGGTGGGTAGGGGAAGGGACCTTGAATAAGGATATACAGGGTTGGAAAAAAAATTCAGAGGGAAAGCTGTACACAAAGTAAATATATGTGTAGCAATCTTATTTGCATTATCACCCATGAGAAGTCATGCTTATGATTTTTATCTTCTTTATAGTTATTGCTAACTTATAATCATTTTATATTCATTTTACTGTTTTTCTTGATAAATACAAAATAAATAAAGAAGAAGGAAAAAATAAAATAATAAAAGAGAAGCTCCTGGGAAAACAAGCTATACAACCCAGCCGCTTTCTGGGAGAATATGACATCAAAAAAGAGATTACAAAAAAGCATTATTTACATTGGTATAGAGGTCAGGGAGATGGCTGACAGGCCTTATGGAAGGGAAGGAGGGCTTAAATAATGAATAAGGAGGATCAAATTTTGCAAGAAAACTTCAAATTTTAATGATATAAAGAATAAGAAAAGTTATGCTTCAGGGGTCTTTTTAAATTGTTGTTTGCAAAATTGTTTGTTTGTGTATAAATAATTGTGAACCCTTCCAAAAAGTCGGCAAGACTTATAACTAAAGGTTGTAAGCTACTGAACTGGGAAAAAGTGTGCAAAGTACCTCTTCAAAGGTCTAATTGTTCTGCAGCCTTCTTGAGCTTAACTTAAAGTAAGCTTAGTTTTGTAAGTGTGGTTTCTGATGCAAAGAAATGGCCTTTCCTAGCTGGAATGCTAACTGTCCCTGCAGGCCAGAAACAATTCTCTTGATCTGAAATTTGTGACTCTTCAGTGTCATCCATTTTCCTATTGAAAGGTTTTATTAACTTGAGAATTGCCATGTCCTATTAAAAACAATTCGGTCAGGTAATCTATGTCCCTAACAAAACATATTTTGACATGTGTGGTCAGTAAGCAAATTATAACAGACAAAGAATAAAAAGCAGAAAAAAATTTTTTAAGAACTTAGACTTTTCTGGACAATGAGACATGTCTTCTCTTGGCAGCCTCAATCTACTTCAAGAGGATGATGGGCAATCGAAGAAATTCTATGTGGAATTTACTTTCATTGTGGCAAAGATTGGCTGCTGTAATAGAGATTGTTGTTGCTTTATGCTGTATAAACTAGACATATAAGACTCATAGTAAAGTGATCTCTGGAATATTTCCAGAACAAGCTGAGATATTCCTTCATGTTCCTGCTTCTCAGAAGAGACTGCCAGACATTTTGCAGGACACAAGGGGAAACAAACAAACTATGCCAGAATGAACAGAACAGTCCTTCAAACTTCTTGCTTCACTGAAAAGAAAGACAGTGACTCTAGGTCTGTAGGCTTAAGATGGATGCTTCAACATTAC
This sequence comes from Sigmodon hispidus, assembly GCA_004025045.1. Taxonomy (NCBI): domain Eukaryota; kingdom Metazoa; phylum Chordata; class Mammalia; order Rodentia; family Cricetidae; genus Sigmodon; species Sigmodon hispidus. The sequence continues at coordinate 19,645 of PVIH01014076.1, read as the reverse complement.
AGATGTTACAAAGAAACTTTGGGGGATTGTCCAGATAACCAGATGTCTCTGTCATTTCCAGACTTTAAAAGTTGTTTGCAATGTACTTTCTGTTTGTTCAAGTAATATTATATTCTTCTGTGGTCTTTGATGAATTTGAAGATTAAATAGTTATAATTATAGTTTTTCTTAGTAATAAAGAGTAAATTAAATATGAAACTTTAGCCTCACAAAGACACGATAATATAATTTAAAAAATTTTTAAAGACAAATAGACTAGATATCGTAACTGTAATTCTTGCTTGATAGCTGTTTTGTTGTATTTAATTTTGCTATGCTGAAATTGAAACTTTCCTTTTAAATTAGAAAGGAAAAGAAAATTGATGTGGGGTGTCTTTCTGTATACTGTGAATATTCTTTGTTAATAATGAGGTGTTTTGGCCTATGGCAAGACAGCTTAGTGGCATACAGGAAATCCAAACATAGATAAAGAGGAAAAAGTGCAAAGTTACACAGAGACCTACAAGTTGCTGCCCCAGAAAACAA
>PVIH01014076.1:0-19020 GCA_004025045.1 Sigmodon hispidus | reverse complement strand
GTAATTAATATAAGCCTTTGTGCAATTATTTGGGGCCAAGTGGCTGTGGAACTGCTGGTTCAGAACTCAGGCTAGATGAGCCAGAAACTTCTGGGTACAATCTTGTGAAAAAGAAAATTCTGAGCCAAGGTAACTTTATTGGCAATTTTATAAACCAAAGTTGAAGTAAAAATAATGCACAATTTTATGATTATTTTCTAAGAAGTACAGGTCCTTGTACTCCAAGCAGTGTTGGGGTGGGCTTATGCACTTGGCATGGGTTTTAGGATAGACCACTCAATCATTTATTGACCACTACCTCAAATTCTAGGCCATTCATTTTTACTAAAGAACATCTCATAGGCAGGGAAGACTTTGAAGTTATATGTCTGGATAACAGGAAATTTTAGATTCTGTTCCACCTTAGACTTTTTCTGTAATTGTGCACATTTAGGACTATAAAAGCATATAAAAATCAATAAATGATAGTAAACCTTAAATGAGTTTATTTTTGGTTTGTTTTCTAGAGTCCACATTAAAATCAGAAGCAGCAGCAGTAGCAGCAGCAACAACAGCAACAAAATAGAATGTAGTTTAATGTACATGTAATCACAGGACTGGGGAAATGGACACAAGCAAATCTTGGGGCTCACTGGCTAATCAATTTGGCCTCAGTAAACACAAAGCCAGTAAGGGACTTTGTCTCAAAAAGAAGGAAGGGAGGGAGGCAGGGAAGGAGGGAGGAAGAAAAAAAACAAAGGAAGGAAAGAATAAAGAGAGGAAGCAAGGAAGAAAGAGAGAGAAAGAAAAGAGGGAAGGAAGAAAGGAACGAAGGAGGGAACGAAGGAACGAAGAAACGAAGGAACGAAGGAAGAACAAAATGTGAGCAATACCCGGTAAGCAATTGAATTTGTCCTCAGAGCATTCACATGCATGTTCACTTGCAAAAACAAGTACATACATAAAGAAGAAAGCTAACTTTAAATGAACTCTTAGATATACATAATAATTTACAATTCATTAAAGACTAAATAATATTTTTGTAATAATAAGATGGATTGTCAGGTTTTGTTAGAAAAAGTATCAAATCTTTACTCAATACTTGATAGTGTCTTCACTATTAAAAATGGAGAGCATATCCAATATTTTTCAAAGCATAGTGATATTTCAATTTTATCATCAATGCTGTGAATATCTCTTCAAATAAATATATAACACAAAATTTCAGAAGCATGTTTCAAGTCATTTCAGAAGTTATTAAAATTCTGTTTTAATCTCAAGGTAAAATTCATTAAAGTATTTTTAAATAAGGCTCAAAAATTTAAATTTTTTAATGAAACACATTTTTTTTATAAATGAAACTCAAAACCAATTTTTAAAGCCCAAAACATTCTAACACAATACAATCCAAGGTAGATGTTAATTGTAATAAGTAATAAGATGTAATCTGTTAAATCAAAGTAGATAAGTAAATCAATGGTTACCTATGGGTTAAGGATAGAGATTTTATTGCAAAGAAACAGGAAAAAGATTTTGGTTGAGGAAAATAATCGGAATTTTGGTTGTCTCAATGGACACATAATTGATTGTCAGGGACCAAGACCCTGGCTTGAGCCTCTAGGCCTCTAACAAAAGGCTAACATGGGAACTTACTGAGAACCACTGAGAAAGCATGACCCTGAGTAAAGTAGATGTTCTCCCAAAGTAAAATAGATGTCCTGGTTTGCTTAACAGTAACAAAGAAGTAACTATAAAGAATAGAATATCAGGAACAATCTGTGGCTAGGTTACTTAGCAGCCCTCTAAGGTAACTCTAAAGAATAGAATAACAAGAACATTTTACAGTTAGGATACCCAGCAACCCTCCCCTAAAACAAGACCAGTCACCTTGCCAATGTCCTGCTTCCCCTGGCCAGCTTCTTACAGGTGTTTGATGACTACCCCCTCCCCATATTCTGCTTTGGAACTGTATAAGCATGTATAGAATCGTAATAAAACTGCAACTCAATCAGAATCCCATTTGACCTGCTGCCTTCCTTTGTGTCTCCCTTCCCTTCATTCTCTCTTGTAGGTGGTCCCCCTTGTTGACACCCCACGGGATAGGGCAATTGTTAGTTATTAAAATGTCAATATGTATACATTTTTTAAAATGAAAGTAGCAAAAAGTTCATTAGGTTTTCTGTGGTCTCAGGCAATATTAAATAGCCCATGACCTATCATGATGCATATTGCTTTACACTTGGGATTTTTATAATCTCCCCTAATTTGTTATTTACCAAATACTACCTGCTGTCAACACTTAGAAAACCTCATGTCTCTCATCACACATGAAATGTGGGAATGGGACCTGGATGAAAATATTTAAATGCAGGAGGTAACATTCAGGACTCATTCTGTTCCTGTTCTCTCATTTAATATGCCTGTGACAGTAGGAAAAAAGCTTCAGTTACTTTAGTTTCAGTCTTAAATAAAATAATGTGACAACAGTTGGTACTTGGTGATTATTCTGAAAATCTGGTTTATCACACAGTTTGAAATATAATAGAAAAATAGGTATTAAAAAATAATTCTCCTAACTCTTGCTATATAAAATCTGATTAATGGTGTGTCCTATTCTACATTATCTTTGTCAATGCTATTGTATACCTAGTTGTGTATTGTTTATGTTATAGCAGAAACTTAGTCAATAAAACTGCATTTTATAAATTAAGATTGACCACTACCCAATCCTAAAGACATGTTTTTCTAAGACTAGGCTTAAAAATTTCTCCTAGCTACTACAAACTTGGTGGCTTATTAATAGATTTTCTTTGTTTTATAAAATATGTATGTTTTGGAAGTAGGTTGTAATAATTTTCTCTGTAATGTCATATCATGAGATAGTGCTCTGCTCTACATGTTAAAATATTTTAATCATGACTCAACATCCTTTAAGCATACAGTTTATTTTTCATTACACTATTGATATCATGATCCCATGAAAGGAGCAGTGATATAGTATTATAATAAACTAGAGATAAGTTTTGTTAAAAATATGTGTTGGCTGCATCCTTGACTCAAATTTTTACTTCATCTCTAATCCCTGCATTCTCATTTAAAAGATGGAAAACTTATAAATTGCACTTTTCTACCTGCAAGTTGGAAATGAAAGAGGAACACCAAAGATGTAATTATTATGTGACAAAATAAGATCATTGCAAGTTGTTCTCTTTTTAGGAATTTATTTTGGATGACATTTAAATTAAGCTTCTGCATTTTAATTCAAATACAAAGAAGGAAACCCACATCACTAACTTTGTCAATCACTCTATAAATAGACTATCAAAAACTTTAAGAAGATAAAATAGCCTCTCCTCAATTATTTTTTCTCTCTCTCTCTTTCTTTCTTTCTTTCTTATGAACAAAGAAGTAATTCTTTCTATCCTTGTATATCCTTTTCAAGGTCCCTTTCCCCTCCTACCACATCAGGTCATTCTCTCCTCTCCACAACTCTCCAATCGCCCCCAGCCCCAGCAAGCGGCAGGTGGTCCCAAGGTCCCACTCTCCCAATATTGCTTAGTTCAGCCTACACTCTTGGCAGATCAAGTTTTCTCCCCCCAACATAAAGACTGAGTCAGGTTTTCCTCTAGGGGAAGTGGGATCCAAGGAGTCAGTTCAAGGTGTTTCTGATCCCAAAATGTTCAGTAGTTGTGGTTTGCAGCTTGGATATGCTTTGCTTTTTTATTGTTTGTTTAGAGTCCACTAATAAGTGAGTACATCCCCTGATTATCTTTCTGGGTTTGTGATACCTCGCTCAGGAGGATATTCTCCAAATCAATCCACTTGCCTGAAAATTGCAGGATATCATTTTTTCTTACTGCTGAATAGTACTCCATTATGTAGATGTACCACAGTTTGTTAATCCAGTCTTCAGTTGAGGGAAATCTAAGTTGTTTCCAGGTTCTTGTTATTACAAATAATGCTGCTATGAACATAGTTGAGCTAATGCCTTTGGAGTGTGAATGTGCATCTTTAGAGTACACACCCAGAAGTGGTATTGCTGGGTCCTTGGGGAGATTGATTTTCAATTTTCTGAGAAACCTCCATATTGCATTCCAAAGTGGCTGAACAAGCTGACACTCCCACCAACAATGGAGGAGTGTTCTCCTTGCTCCGCATCCTCTCCAGCATAGGCTGTCCTCTGTGTTTTTTATCTTAGCCAATCTAACAGGTGTTAGGTGCTATCTCAAAGTTGTCTTGATTTGCATTTCTCTGATGGCTAAAGATGATGAGCACTTTTTCAGGTGCCTTTCAGCCATTTGTAATTCTGCTGAGAATTCTCTTTTTAGATCTGAACCACATTTGTTGATTGGGTTAGTCAAGGTTTTGGGCTCTAGATTGTTGAGTTCTTTATATATCTTAATGATCAGTCCTCTATTACTTGTAGGGTTGGTGAAAATCTTTTCCCATTCTGTAGGCTGTCTTTTTGTCCTATTGACAGTGTTCTTGGCTTTACAGGAGGTTCTCAACTTCAGGAAATCCCACTTATTGATTGTTGACTTTAGTGTCTGTGCCACAGGTGTTATATTTAGGAAGTGGCTGCCTCTGCCAATTCGTAGAAGTGTATTTCCATCTTTCTTTTCTATTAAGTTTAAAATGGATGGGTTTATGTTGAGGTCTTTGATCAACTTGGATTTGAGTTTTATGCATGGTGACAGGCTTGGATCTATTTGCATTTTTCTACAAACTACCATCCAGCTATGCCAATACCATTTGTTAAATATACTATCTTTTTTACATTGAAAATTTAGGGCCTCTTTGTTGAAGATCAGGTGTTCATAGGCTTTTGGGTTAATGTCTGGATCCTCCATTTGAATCCATTAATCCACAAGTCAGTTTTTATGTCAGTACCATGCTGTTTTTATTACTGTAGCTCTATATTATAACTTGAAGTTAGTAATGGCGTTGCCTCCTGAGGTTCTTTTATTGAGTGAAGCTGTTTTGGCAATCCTGGCTTTCCTGTTATTCCAAATGAAATTGAGTATTGTTCTTTCAAGGTCCAAAAAATATTGCTTTGGGATTTTGATGGGCAGTGCATTGAATCTGTAGATTGCTTTTGGTAGAATTGCCATTTTTAATATGTTGATCCTGTCTATCCATGAACATGGGAGAGCTTTCTATTTTCTTATATTCTCTTCAAATTTTTTCTTTAGTGATTTAAAATTTTTGTCAAATAGGTCTGTTACTTCTTTGGTTATAGTTACTCCAAGGTATTTAATACTATTTGCAGCTATTATGAAGGGGAATGTTTACCTTATTTCTTTTTCAGCTCTTTTATCTTTAGTGTATAGAAGGGCTACTGATTTCTTTCAGTTAATCTTGTATACTGCTACATTGCTGAAGATGTTCATCAGCCATAGCAGTTCCTTGAAAGAATTTTGTGGGTCACTTATATATACAGTCATACCATCTACAAATGGAGATAATTTCACTTCTTGTTTTCCAATATGTATCCCCTTAATCTCCTTTCGTTCTCTTATTGCATTGGATAAATCTTTGAGAAATATATTGAATATATAAGGGTAGAGAGGACATCCTTGTTTAGTTCCTGATTTTGGTGGGATTGCTTTGATTTTTTCTCCATTAAATTTCATGATGACTGTGGGCTTCTTGTAAATTGCCTTTATCATATTTATGTATTCTAACTGTATTCCTTATCTCTCCAGGGCTTTTATCATAAAGGAGTGGTGGATTTTGTCAAAGGCTTTTTCAGCATCTCCTGAAATGTTCATGTGGTTTTGTTCCTTTACTTTGTTTAAATGATGGATAATGTTTATGTTTTTTTTGTATGTTAAACTAGCCCTGCATTTCTGGGATGAAGCCTACTTGGTCATGGTGGATGATAGTTTTTATATATTGTTGTAAATGGTTTGCCAAAATTTTGTTGAGAATTTTAGCATCAATATTCATGAGAAAAATTGGTCTGTAGTTTTTCTTTGTTGTGTCTTTGAGTGGCTTGGGTATTAGGGTAAGTGTGGCCTCATAAAAGGAATTTGGCAATATTACTTCAGTTTCTACTGTGAAATAGTTTGAGGAGTAGTGGTAGTAATTCTTCTTTGAATGTCTGATAGAATTCTGCACTGAAACCATCTGGACCAGGGCTTTTAGTTTGCGCAGCCTTTTAATGACAGCTTCAATTTCCTTAAGGGTTATAGGTCTGTTTATGTAATTAATCTGATCTTCATTTAATTTTAGTAAATGGTACCTGTCCAGAAAGTTGTCCATTTCTTCTAGCTTTTCCATTTTTGTGGTATACAGATTTTCAAAGTATAATCTTATAATTCTCTGGATTTCCTGGGAGTGCATTGTTATGTCCCCCTTTTCATTTCTGTTTTTGTTGATTTGGACACTCTCTGCTTTTTGATTAGTTTGAATAAGGGCTTATCTATCTTGTTGAATTTGTCAAAGAACCAACTCTTAGATTCATTGATTCTTTGTTGAATTTGTGAAAGAACTAACTCTTAGATTCAGTGATTCTTTGTATTGTTCTTTTTGTTTCAATTGTATTGATTTCAGCTCTGAGTTTGATTATTTCCTGACATCTAATACTTCTAGGTGAGTTTCCTTCTAATTGTTCTAAGGCTTTCAGCTGAACTGTTAGTTCTCTAGTGTGGGATGTCTCTAGGTTTTTCATACAGGCACCTAGTGCTATGAATTTCCCTCTTAAGACTACTTTCATTGTGTCCCATGTGTTTGGATACGTTGTGGATTCATTTTCATTAAATTCTAGGAAGACTTTGATTTCTTAATTAATGTCTTTCTTGACCCAGATGTGGTTCAGATGAGTGATGTTTAGTTTCCATGAGTTGGTAAGCTTTCTGTGGTTTGTGATGTTGTTTAACTCTAACTTTAGGCCCTGGTGGTCTTATATGTTACAAGGAATTCTTTTCTTTTCTTTTTTTTTGTATCTGTTGATATTTGCTTTATGACCAATTATGTGGTCAATTTTAGATAAAGTTCCATGAGAAGCTGAGAAATATGTATATTCCTTTCTTTTTGGGTGGAAGCTTTTGTAGCTATCTATTAAATCCATTTGTATCATAACCCCTGTTAGACTCCTTATTTCTCTGTTGAGTTACTGTCAGGTTTATCTATCCAAGGGTTAAAATGGGGTATTGAATACTCCCACTATTAGGGTGTGAGAATTGATGTGGTATTCGCGCTTTAGCAGTGTTTCTTTTACATACATTAGGTGCCCTAATATTAGAGGCATAAATATTGAGGATTGAAATCTCCTCTTGACCAATTTTTCCTGTGATGGATAAGTTATGACCATCTTGGTCCCTTTTAATTGCTTTTAGCTTACAATCTACATTGTTAGATATTAGGATGGCAACCCCTGCTTGTTTCTTAGGATCATTTGCCTGGACAATCTTTTCTCAACCATTTACTCTAAGCCTGTTTCTGTCTTTGTGGTGGAGGTGTGTTTCTTACAGGCAACAGAAGGATGGCTTCTGTTCTTGTATCCATTTTGTTAGTGTGTGTCATTTTTATAGAGAGTTGAGTCCATTGATACTAAGGGTTATTAGTGATCACTGATTGATATTTCCTGCTATTTTTGGTGGTAACTTGTTTGTATTTCCTTTCTCTGGGCTATTCCTTTGTGGGGCTATTGATTGCTTGTGATTTCATGAGTGTATTTAGCCTGGAGTCATTAGTTTGGAGTTTTCCCTATAATGCTTTCTGTAGTGCTGGATTGGTAGATAGGTATTGTTTCAGTCTGACTTTGTCATGAAATATCTCTTTTACTAATTTCTATTTTACTCCACCTATGGTGATTGATAATTTTGCAGGGTATAGTATTCTAGTTTGGCAGCCATGCTCTTTTGACATCTGTATAACTTTTTACAAAGCCTTTCTTGCTTTTGTCATTTCCATTGCATAGTCAGTTATTTTGTTGGTTCTGCCTTTATAGGTAAGTTGGCCCTTTTCTTTTTCAGCTCTTAAAAGTTTTTCTTTGTTCTGTATGTTTTGTGCCTTGATTATTATGTGGCACACTGACTTTTTTGTGGGAGTCACATCTATTTGGTGATTTGTAAGCTTCTTGAATCTTTATAGGCATTTCCTTCTTCAAGTTAGGAAAGTTTTCTTCCATAATTTTATTGGATATATTATCTGTGCCTTTGAGCTGGTAGTCTCCTCCTTCTATTCCTAGTATTCTCAAGTTACATTTTTTCATGGTGTCCCAGATTTCCTGAAGATTGTGTGTTATGGCTTTTTTGGTTTTATTATTTTCTTTGCCTGATATATCTATTTGAGCTACTGAGTCTTCCACTTCAGAGATTCTATCTTCCATCTCTTGAATTCTGTTGGTTATGCTTGTATCTGTGGTTCCAGCTGTTTTCTTCAGGGTTTCTATTTCCATCTTTGCCTCATTTTGTGCCTGTTTTATTGCTTCTATTTCAATTTTTAGTCCCTGGTATATTTCTTTCATAGATTTGTTCATCTCTTCAATTTTTTGTTTGTATTTTCTTTTATTTCTTTAAATAATTTTTTATATCTTCTTTTAGGGCTTCAATGATCATCATAAAGTTGTTTTGGTGTTGCTTCCTTCTACTTCCTCTTCTTTTTTATGTTCAGGTCTTGTGGTTGTAGAACTGACACTTTCCTCTGGAGTTACCTTGTTGTTCTTTAAATTATTATATGTATTTTTGTATTAGCATCTGCCCATGGCTTCAGGGGTTCACAATTAATTGGCTCCTGGTTAGTTGTGGCAAGAGGGCTTGTGTGTCTCCTCTCACCTCTGAGCAAGGGGTCTGCTCAATGTCTGACTCTACTCTGGGTGGGGGTTTTAATTTCATGTCCTTAGTGTTTCTCTGCTGATGCAGTTGAGGCGGGGTCACCATTCGATGCCCCTTCTTTTAGGTGCAGTTGGAGGAGGTCCTTGCAGCCAGACTCTATTCCTGCCTGCTAAGGAGTGTGTTGAGACAAGCACCACAAACAGAACCTGGTCCCAGAACCAGAATCCAAACTGGAAAATTTTCCCTGGCAGGAATTTAGGTGCTGGGGCCTACTGACCTCACCTCACTTCTGGGTGGAGTCTGAGTCTGGATTAAAAGGTCCTAAGTCCTTCTCTGTTGAAACAGTTAGAGGCAGGGTGTCCATGCAAGTTCCCTTGTTTTAGTAGCAGCTGGGGGAACCTTCACAGCCAAAGTCCATTTTACTGTCTGCTAAGGAGTGTATTGAGACATACACCACAGACAGAACCTGGTCCTGGAAATGGAACCCGAACACAATTTTTCCACAATTCTTATATGTAAGAAGGCTTGAAGCCCTATCCATTAAAGAAAAAATAGCGTTAAATATAATGTTCTCTTTCCACTCAAAAGGAAGAAGGATACTGTTGATCTTAGATCTATTAATGATAGATATTTTTATTATGGTTAAACTATTATCAATTTTCTTTATTATTATTTTATAGTCAGTTTTCTACATAATACTTTTTACGACTATTTCTTGGATCAAACAACAATTTTCTTAAATTGAGACAATGGCTTAAAAATAAAAGACTTGCGGTATAGAAACATACTAGTGGAAGAAAAATGTAGGAGGGATAAAATAACATCAAAGACATTGGATTGTTCCTAGAGTACTAAAATAAATTAAGAAGACCAATGCAACTGGAAAGAATAACAAAGTAATGTGAAAATATTTTTCAGACATTATTATAGATAAAGAGATAAATTTCTTGTTGGCTTCAACTTTTAAGGTGAATGTTCTGAGAAAACATATTATTTTATATGGAATAATGGCAAACAAACCTGTTAAAAATGGGTGGACTAAAGATATAAATATATAATATAGAGGTAATTGTAAAACCATTTCAAATATAAATGTGTGCAAATATACAGCATAGCAATGATATACTTAGTAAGCAGAATGGAGAAATTGCCTGAAGTATACATAAATATAGATTGAATAAGCAAATGGTACCTAATAAAATGTACACACACACACACATGAAAGGCAAAGGATAAACTGAATTTTTTTCACATACAAGAAAAAAAATCATTGAACTTGTTTCTTCTCATCTCTCTTAACGTAAAAATTACAGAATACACTGTCCACAAGGCTTTTTTATTATGAATAAAGTCTCATTTTTTATCCATGTATCCACTTGTTTAAAGTCCCTTTCCCCCACCCCTCCCAGTCACTCTCTCTTCTGCCCATCTCCTTATCTCCTCCTCAGAAAGGGCAGGAGGTCCCAGGGTCCCAAGGTGGCTTAGTTTAGCATCTACTCCAGGCAACTTCGATTTTCTCATCCTAATATCAATACTGGGTTAGGTGTTCCTCTGGAGGGAATGGGCTCCAAGGTGCCCATCCAAGGTGTTTCAGATCCCAAGCTGTTCAGTGGTTGTTGTTTGCAGCATGATTATGCTTTGCTTTTTGTTTAAAGACTGCTAATGAGTGAATGCCTCTCCTGCTTCACATTCTGCATTTGTGGTACCTCTCCCAGGAGGATATTCTCCATATCTATCCATTTGCCTGCAAATTTTAGTATATCATTTTTTCTTACTGTTTAGTACTATTCCATTGTGTAGAGGTACCATGGTTTGTTAATCCATTCCTCAGTTGAGGCTTGGAACTATTTGCATTTTTCTACACACTACCATCCAGTTATGCCAACACAATTTGTTGAAGATACTGTCTTACTTCCATTGAGTATTTTTGGCCTCTTTGTCAAAAATCAAGTGTTTGTAGGTGTAGAGGTTAATGTCTGGGTCTCCAATTTCATTCCATTGATCCACAAGTCTGTTTTTATGCCAGTGCCAAGCTGTTTTTATTACTGTAGATGTATAGTATAATTTGAAGTCAGGGATGGTGTTGCCTCCTGAGGTTTTTAGTTAAGCAAAATTGTTTGGCAGTCCTGGCTTACCTGTTATTTCAAATAAAATTGAGTGTTGTTCATTCAAGGCCTGTAAAAAATGTGTTGAGATTTTGATGGAAATTGCATTGAATCTGCTAATTTCTTTTGATAAGACTGTCATTATCACTATGCTGATTCGTCCTATACAGGAACATGGGAGATCTTTCCATTTTTTAATATCCTCTTCAATTTCTTTCTTCAGTGATTTAAAATTTTTGTAAAACAGATCTGATACTTCTTTGGTTACAATTACACCGAAGAAGTTAATGGTACTTGCAGCTATTATAAAAGGTGATGTTTCCCTTATTTCTTTTTCAGCCCTTTTATCTTTAGTGTACAAAAGGGTTACTGATTTCTTTGAGTTATCTTGAATTCTTCTACATTGCTGAAGGTTTCTAGCAGTTTTAGAAGTTCCCTGGTAGAATTTTGTGGGTCACTTATGTATATACTCATGTCATCCGCAAAAAGAGATAGTTTGACTTCTTCTTTTTCAGTTTGTATCCCTTTAATCTCCTTTCCTTTTCTTATTGCTTTAAGTAAACTTTGAGAGCTATGTTGAATAGATAATGGATGATAGGATTGTCTTGTCTAGTTCTTGATTTTAATGGGATTGCTTTGAATTTTTTTCCATTTAGTTTGATGTTGGCCATTGGCTTTTTGTAAATCACTTTTATTATATTTAGATATTTTCCTTGTATTCCAGATCTCTCCAGGAGTTGTATCATGAAGGCCTGTAGGATTTTGTCAAAGGCTTTTTCATCATCTATGGAAATGATCACTTTTTTTTTCTTCAATTTTTTTCATATGATGAATGACATTTACAGTTTTCTGTGTATTGAACCATCCCTGCATTTCTGGGATAAAGCCTTCTTAATGGTGGTGAATAACATTTTTTATATATTGTTGGATTCAGTTTGCCATAACTTTGTTGAGAATTTTTGCATTAATATTCTTGAGGGAAATTGGTTTGTAATTCTCTTTCTTTGTTGTGTCTTTGTGTGGCTTGTTTATTGGGGTTATTGTGTTCTCATAAAAAGAGTTTGGCAATATTTCTTCAGCTTGTACTCTATGAAACAGTTTGAGGAGTATTGGGAGTAGTTCTTTGAATGTCTGTTTGAATTCTGTACTGAAACCATCTGGACCTGGGTGTTTTTTTTTTTTTTTTTTTTTTTTTTTTTTTTTTTTTTTTTGGGTTGGGTTTTTTTTTTTTTTTTTTTTTTTTTTTTTGAGTTATAGGTCTGTTTAGGTATTTAATCTGATCTTGATTTAATTTTGAAATGTGGTACCTGTCCAGAAAGCTGTTCATTTTCTTCCAGGTTTTTTATTTTTGTGGACTATAGATTTTCAAAGTATGGCATGATAATTCTCTGGATTTCCTGGGGGGATCTGTTGTTATGTCCCCCTTTTCATTTCTGATTTTATTGGTTTGGATACTCTCTCTCTCTGCTTTTTGATTAGTTTGAATAAGGGTTTATCTTTCTTGTTGACTTTCTCAAAGAACCAACACTTTGATTCATTGATTCTTTGTATTGTTCTTTTTATTTCAGTTGTATTAATTCAGCTCTAAGCTTGATTATTTCCTATCTTCTACTCCTTCCAAGTGAGTTTGCTTCTAATTGTTTTAGGGCTTTCAACTGTGTTGTTAGTTCTCTGGTGTGGGATTTCTCTTGGGATTTCATGTTGACATCCAATGCTTTCTAGAATTTTCCTCTTATGACAGTTTTCATTGTGTCCCATAAGTTTGGGTATATTGTGGATTCATTGTCATTAATCTCTAGGACGTCTTTGAATTCTTTTTTAATTTCTTCCTTGACCCAGAAGTGGTTCAGCTAAGTGATGTTTAGTTTCTATGAGTTGGTAGGCATTCTGTGGTTCTTGATCTTTTTGAACTCTAACTTTAGACCATGGTGATCAGAAATGGTACAAGGATTTATACACATTTTCTGGTACCTGTTAACATTTGCTTTAAGACCTAGAATGTGGTCAGTTTTGGAGAAAGTTCTATGGGGTACTGAGAAATATGTATATTCCTTTGTGTTTGGGTGAAGTGTTCGGTATATATCTACTAAGGCCATTTGGGTCATAACTTCTGCTAGATCCTTTATTTCTCTGTTGAGTTTCTGTCTGCTTGTACTATGCAAGGGTGAAAGTGGGATATTGAAGTTTCTACACAATATGGAGTTTAAGCTTTAGAAATGTTTTTTGTATATGTAGCCACACTTGTGTTAGGGGCATAGATATTTAGAATTGAGATTTCACCTTGGTGAATTTTTTGTGAGATGAATAAGTAGTCATCTTCTTTGTCTCTTTTTATTGATTTTAGTTTAAGGTCAATTTTGCTAAATATTTGAATTGTTACACTAGCTTATATCTTAGGGCAATTTGATTGGAATGTCTTTTCCCAACCCTTTACACTGAGCCTGTGTCTGTCTTTAAAGTTGACATGCATTTCTTATATTCAGCAGAAGGATGGCTTCTGTTTTTGTATCCATCATGTTAGGGTGTGTCTTTTCATAGGTGAATTGAGTCCATTGATATTAAAGGATATTAATGACCAATAATCAATATTCCCAACATTTAGGTATTAGCTTATATTTCCTTTTTTGGGGTAATCTTCTGTGGACTTATCAATTGTCTGTGGTTATATGAGTGTTTTTGATTTCCTTAGGTTGGAATTTTCCCTCCAGGGCTTTTTGTAGGGTGGAATTTGTGGTTAGGTATTGTTTAAATTTGGTTATGTTGTGAAATATTTTGTTTACTCCGTTTATGTTGATTGATAGTTTTGCTGGGTACAGTAGTCTAGATTGGCAACCATGTACTTTTCTTGTCTGTTTAATGTCTGAACAGGACCTTCTTGTTTTCATTGTTTCTAATGCATAGTCGGGTGTTATTCTGATGGGTCTGCCTTGATAGCTAATTTGTCCTTTTTCCTTTGCAGGTCTTAGTAGTTTTAATTTGTTCTGTAGATTTAGAGGCTTGATTATTATTTGGCGAGAAGACTTAGTTTGTGGGTCTAGTCTATTTGTTGTCCTGTAGGCTTTCTCTATTTTTATAGGCATTTCCTTCTTTAGGTTGGGGAAGTTTACTTCTATGATTTTGTTGAATATATTTTCTATGCCTTTGAGCTGGTTTTCTTCTACTTCAATTCCAATTATTTTCAGGTTTGGTCTTCTCATGGTGTCCCAAATTTTCTGGAAAGTTTAAGTCATGACATTTTTGGTTTTAGTGTTTTCATTAAATGATATATTTTTAACCACTATTGAGTGTTCCACTGCAGAGATTCTCTCTTCCATCTCTTGGATTCTGTTGGCTATGCTTGAATCTGTGGTTCTGGATCATTTTTTTTAGGTTTCTATTTCTAGTTTTGTCTCAGTTTGTGCCTTCTTTATTGCTTCTTTTTCAGTTTTTAATTCTCCATAAATTTCTTTCACCTGTTTGCTTTCTTTTCCTTGCTTTTCTTTATTTTCTTTCAGGTATTTGTTCATCTCTCCCAATTTTCTGTTTGTATTTTCTTTTATTTCTTGAAGGAGGTTTTTATATCCTCTTTGAAGACTTCTATTACTTTCATAAAGCTGTTTTTAAGGTTGTTTCCTTCTGTTCCCTCTTCGTTGTTATGTTCAGGTCTTAAAGCTATAGAATTACTTCCTTCTCCTGCTGGTTTCTTGTTGACCTTTGTATTGTATGTATTCTTGCACTGCAGTCTTCCCATTGTTTTCCCCATTCACTCTTGGTTAGTTCTTGGTCAGTTCTTAGTGATTTGTTGGTCTGAGGTCTCTTAATCACCTATGTGTTCAGAGGGTCAGCTATTCTTTTGAGCTTGCAGTGTTATGATGCCAGTCATCATCACTGCTTGACCTCTCACCTCTCAGCTGTGTGCCCAGGGATATAGCTTCTCAACCCCCCACACTGTGTTATGAGTAGCCTGTGCTCTGCACCAAAGTGGAGGGGCCATCTCAGTGGCCTGGGTTCAGGTGGTGGAAGTCACCATCTGACCTCTAACCTCTCAGCTATATTTTTGGGAACTCCTCTGCTTCTCTGTTTCTATTATGTCAGCTGTGGTCTGTGCAGACTGTGTTCCCCACCAAAGTAACTGAGTCTCTTACCTCTGCTCCATGTGCCCATGACAAAGGGACTCAGCTGTTGCACTGCTGCTATTACATAGCCCTATTCTGCACTTTTTAAAACAATAATCACATTTGTAAACAAAGTAACTCTGTATAGCTTTTTTTGTTTGTTTGTTTTTGAGACAAGCACTTACTATACAGCTCTGCATGTCCTAAAATTCACTATGTAGACCAGGCTTGACTTGAACTCACAGATACACCTTCCTCTACCATTTGAGTGTTGGTATCAAATGTATTTTCCACCATTCTTCACTTCCTTATAGTTTTTAAAAAAGCCACTTATAATTTCTTATTTTACTAGTTGTCTTTTTAAGTACATCAATCACTCCTAAATATCCAGGACTAGCTATTTCAAACATGAAGATATCACTTAAAAATAAAATTTCAGATATATCACTGATTGAAATCTGAGATATCTTCTAAGTATTTTAACCATGAGATATTTTTTCTCCATTTTCTTGTTTCTGCCTTCAAGGCAGTGGAAATTAGTAGCACATGTAATTCTTAGTGAGGGTTGAAGAGATTCATATAAAAAGTTGCTTGCACAAAGTAAATTTCCTATCAATTTCAATATGGAATGTGTAAGATGTGCTAGATTTATAACTTTGCCATGTCCTTGCAAATGTTTTAACATCCACAGAGTAGGCATTGCTAAATTTTTACTTATTTTGCACCATTATGTACACTATACACATAAGCAAACAGAATACCAAAAGCATATAAATAAATGTTTTCTGAAAATGTCCAAATACAAGTGTACTCACATATTCTTTTCTCATAATTTCCTTCTGATTGTCTCCAAACTTCTGAACAAACACAGAAATCAGCATGCTAACCACAAATGTAGTTATGATTCTATTCCACAAAGTTAGTATTTCACATGAATTTAAACAAAAATATTTTACCATATTTTACAAGTATTGTATATTGCTTGATTTTTCAAGTAATGACAAAATTTTCACTTAATACAAGTCTTTAATAGATCATACAAATAACAAAAGTTATAATGTTAAAATGTCTACAAAATATGGTCAGTCTGATATAAAAGTCTTTAATTTCCACCAATCTAGTAAGCTATAGAATTCAATTATCCAAAAGACAAACTTTCCTAGAAATTTCAATCAAGGCTGTATAAATGTATTCAGTCAGTTCTTCAGTTTTATACTATACTGACAGCAACTTTGACATCTGGAAAGAATATATGTTTTAAGGTGGGGTTCCTTATCTTTTTATGCAGTGTATATTCTGGTGCAATTAAAAAAAATTAGAAAAAGACTACCCAAGAAATTCACCCTGGTCCTGAGACCAGAGTTAGTGAAAGAAACAAAACCAGGAACTGAGACCCAAGCCAGTGAAAGAAACACTTTATATAGTAACTCATAACAAAAGAAACATGCCCTGAATCTGAACTTAGTACCAAAGAAAAACACTTGATTCTAGAATCATAGTCAGTGAAAGAATTATGTCCTGGCCTTAGAATTAGAGTTCAAAATTTAAAGAGGGCAAGTGAAAGAAACAGAGTTTGGCTCTGAAATCAGCCACCTCTGACTCTGACCAATGGACCAAAACAAACAAACAAAAAAACAAACAATCCTTAAGAAGAATAACTAACCAATTTTTGGTATCTCTGGAGAAACTTTACCCCTAAGAACCCCTATATAAATCCCTCTGTTAGTTCTGTTGTGAGTTATTCTTTCCCACCCTGTTAGAGGCAGCCACTCTCCTAAACTTCTCCATCCCAGATCATTCTCTTTCTCAAAAGAATCTTTGGTAAAGATCTGGTGCTGGTGCAGAGAACTTTCTGAGATGTCCTTTACTGGACTGAGTAGACAAACCTAGCAGAGATGTCTTCTCAGGCAGACTGAGCAAGGTATAGTAGAACAGAATAGAAGAACTTTACTGAGACCTCCCTTAGGGGACTGAGCAAGGAAGATCAGAAAAAGTGACAATATTTTGATGGAGCCAGGGGAGATTGCTACATAACTAGAGGTGTTTCCTCTTTAACTGAGTGAAGCAAAATAAGTAACATCTTGTGCTAGGGAGAAGGAGAAGCATAACTCTGCAGGGAAGCCCACTTAAAGGCGCAGAGCAGAGCTCAGCTATAGCAGCTGTCAAGGAGATGTACAGGATTGCTATATGCTACATGTAGACTATCCTCCACTGCACCACAGCTTCAGGTATAGCCTGACTTCCTGAATAGTCAGGTTATCTTTCCCTCTAAAGCTGAGCTGTCCCATTGCAGCTTCAGCTGTGAGTGCTGCCCTAACAGTTGTCTAGGTATAGCCTGACTTCCCAAACAGCCAGGAAACTCTTCTCTCCACAGCTGAGCTGTTCCACTGAAGCTGTAGCCATGAGATCTGTTCTATTTCTTCTCACAGCTGTACTAACAGTACATCCATTCTCCTGAGTTGTAACATTCACTTACAGTAGTTCCTCTTTCTTAACACAAGCAATCTGACTGGTTTGGTATTATTTCCAATTCCTTCCAGGAACTGGGCACACATACAATGATGACAAGAGAGATTTTGTTATTAACCCTCACAATAATATGTCTTAGAATTTTAGTCAAATGATTCACATGATAAATACGGTTTTGCTACTAAAATTTAATGTATAACAAGTCCTTAAGAATTTGGAGGAAGTGTAATATTTCCAAAAGAACTTAACATTTCTCAACTACATGTACAGTAATGCAGAGTAATAAATGCACACAATAATACTTACAGTACAAAAATGCCTTCCCTGTGTGATTAGTGTAAGTCTAGACCTCTCTCTATCTTAGCATCTTCTGACCCCTGTTTTACAACCTATTGAGCAAGTATCAATAATTGTCACTCTTTAAGCTACTTCTAGAGGTAGTCTAACACTCTATTTTAAAAAGTCACATTCAGAAGTCATGTCTTTGTTTTTTTAAACATATACACATTTATAAAGTTTGTGGGTTTATCCATTTGTTGTATTATATCTTAGAAATATCTTTCCATCTAGAATGCCAAGGTATAGGAAAAGTAGCTTTATTTATTTATTTTTGATTGTGATAGAATTTTTTACAGTTAAAGTTCTTTTAAGAGAGTTAAAGAGGCAGGCTGAACACAGCTTTTTTCATACTTTATGCCTAGGTCCCCTCTAAATGTCCTGTGAACATATCTCAGTGTCAAAATGTTTTGCTCAAGGGCAGAAAGCCTAGGGTCCTTTGGATTTAAATTGTTATGCCTGCTGCCTCACATCTGTAAGGATTTCCAAAGCTTGCATTCACCTGGAATGTAACAGTGTCAATCATGCCCCTGGGTGTGGCAATATAAACATAGGCCCACCTATCCTTTTAAAGAAAGGGCTCACATGAGTCTCCCCCCACTTCTTCTCTCTTTACTTCCTTCTGACCCTATCTCTGCTTGCTGCTGTAATAAACTCTCATGTGGTACTCCCGGTGTTGAGATTCCATTCAGGTACCACATGCAAAAAACTAACGTTGGTGCTGTGCTCAGTGGGCCCCCCCAGCCCTAAGCATGCAATGGCACTTCTGTTCAACCCTCCACTGGAGACCACCTTCCATCTGACTGGTCATGGATCGTACTTGCACAACACCAGTGTTGATTGGTGAGTTTCCCCCTCAGTCATAAATGCAAACTAGTTTCAAAGAGAATCATGCTTCCCGATCTTCATTTGGTCGTGATTTGTTCCTTTTCATTGGCAAACACTCCTGGCTTTTTTTCCCTGCACTACAGTTTCGTCCAGGGACCTGCCCTTGTTGGAGTTACACTGGCAACTTTCATGGAGATTTTTTGCTGGCAACGCCACAAACAGGCTGCGGGGTGCATGATTTTTGGAACTGATGAGTCCACTTTACCTCACTGTGTGTATGTGTAATGTCCTGGTGCTCTCTCTTCTACTGGACAGGGCTTTAGTGATATGTGTGCTTGAGTTGGGGCACTGTCCGAGCAGCCTACACATGTCTGCTGATGAGCTAGTCCACTATGGGCACGCTTCCTTGTGGATTCAGTTTGCAGGGGT
>PVIH01014075.1:0-55521 GCA_004025045.1 Sigmodon hispidus | reverse complement strand
CCCCCACCCTGTCCCCAGCCCCCACACCCTGTCCCCAGCTCTGTCACCCTGTCCTCAGCCCCCACACCCACTCCTCAATGTCTCCCTCAGACTCTCTTTGGCTTCCCATGTCTCTGTGTTTCTCTTTGTGGCGCCAAGTGTTTACTGAGCACCCACAAACATGCTAGGTGGAGTCCGAGCATTGGTTTCCTCTTACAAAGCACCCGTATCATTAACATCCCTATATTTTCCAGATGAGAAAATTTAAGGTTCAAAGCTGAATAGGCACTGGGCTCTCTTCAGCAAAACAAAACGAACAACCAAACTGTGATGTGGACTCGGGTTTCTCAGACTTAAAAATCAGCGCATTACTATGATTTATGAGCACTTCCTAGAGTGGGCCCCTTGGAACAGGTACAGGGAGGTAGGGATGAATTCACCAGTGGAAGAAAAGCAGAGAAGCCCAGTCTGAGGATCTGCTGTTAGCCTTTCCCTCCGTCTCAGTGAGCCATTTTTAAATTCCCATTAGAAGTATTTGTTCTGCAGGTTAAGAAATACATTAATTTTCTTTTTTTCTGAGATAAGGTCTCATTAACCCAGGCTGCCCCAGGACTCACTATGTAGTCACCATGCCTGGGCTATGCCTTGCTGGAGATTAAACCCAGGACTTGGTGTATGCTAGGCAGTCACTCTCTGGACTGAGCTACATTCCCAGTTCAAGATGTCTGTACTGTCACTGGCCCCATCTCTTTGTTACTTATCCACCCACGGGACCCCTAGAACGGGATCCCTCACCTCTCCCTATCCTTTGTCTGTCTGCTTTAAATTCTCCACTATCAGGATCTGAACCAGATGGAGCAGCTTTGATACCTGATTAACTTCTAGAATACAAAGTGGACCCAGAGGCAAGATGGCAACCACTCTGTGCTTTGTTATGTCCACTGATAAAACAGAAGAAGGACAGCAGCACTTTATGTATTTTTTCTCAATTAAAAGATTAGTTCTTTGAGAATTTCATACCGTGTATTTTAGTCACATTCACAGCTTCAAGCCAGCTCTTAGAATCACACTCCTCTCAACCACTCAAGTTTTTGTCCAATTTTTTTTCCTTTTAGACTTTCAAGTCCAGTTCAGGCAGCAACACTATACTGTCATCAGAGGACTAAGTAGACTAGTCTAGGTTCCAGGATAGAAAGGATAAGATGCTTTCCCATCATGCTCCCCGGGAATGGAATGAGGACTTGAGCTGTCCAGTAAGAGCAAGGTTGTAGGTTCATAAAAGTCCATGGTGGCCTCTTGCCAAGCTCATGAGTGGGCAAGATCCTGGTGTACTCTGTTGGTCCTCCCCCACGGGGTCAGAGGAGTTTATGTGTGCCAGCTTCTGGGATCTATGACTTTTAGACTCAGATACGACACTGTCTCTATCTGACCTGCTCACTTCTGCTTTATCCACTCCTGCCCAAAGCTATCAATAACAGGGTTGTTTGCCTCTGCAAGCTGTCGATTGCTCATTTTAAAAAGAGAAAGATGAGACACCCTCTTTTTCTTCTTCTCTGCATTCTACTCCTCCTTCTCTTCCCCCTCCCCTACCTTGTTCCTTTAATAAATCTAACATGGCTCCTTGAAAAAAAAAAAAAAAAAAAAAAAAGAGAGATGTAACAGTGTGGACACATTCACCACACAAGGGCGAGTTAGGGCCTGAATTTGTTCTGTTGAGATGGGACAGATCCTTTCTTACCAGTTCCCAGTTACACTACAAACATCTCAGCTCCTTGAGGTCAGATGAGGATTGAGGAAGGACAGAGATGCAGAAGAGGGAAGAAAGACAGGAGTAGGGTGAGGTGGGAGGATGGGAGATGGGGGAGGGAAGAGGATGAAGGCAAAAAGGGAAACCGAGAGCATCATGAGCCAAGGCACTCACTGAGGGACATACGCAGAACAAGACAGGGAAAGAGTGACCACAGGAGCGACACAGGAGTCCATGCCTCCTAACAGCTGTGTTCCTGTGTTACCAGATCCCTGCTTTACCGCCTTCTCTACCTGTTTTGCATCCACCTCTGGAGCTCATGAACCACAGCTCATATCTTCTCTGTTTCTCCATTTTTTTGCCTATGGTTGTTCCAGAAGAGAGATAAAGGAGAAAGACACCAAACATCTTCAGGAACATGTGGAGACACACACATGCACATGCATTCACAATCATGCACATGTGCAGAGTAGACCTTCAATCCAATGTTTTAAAAGTGCTTGGTTATTACTCAAACATTCATGCCGCTATTGCCCCAGTGGGCACATCTTGCAGGCAGATCATCATTATAACTCACAGAGCTCATAGCTGGGTGAGACTGACGATTGCTTTTCTCCTCCAGTAGCATGAATATAGAAACTTCTAGCACTATGAACAGTAGTAAACAGGAGTGAAGCTTCCAGATGGGTACCAGCTAGATTTCGCCAAGGTCTATACCATAAGAATGTGGTGTCTTCAGCAAGACGATTTTACGTGTGAAAGGTAACCAGTAGCAGTAGAAAGGGCTGTAATGTTTGGAGTGTGTGTGTCTACGTGACTTATTTGGCCAATTCAAAAAAAATGTAGCCTATTTTTGGAACTGGAAATTTTATTTGGTGGCATATGATGCCTAGTTAGGGTATTGTGTTCCTCATTCTATATCAATGCCATTTAAATTTCTTTAATCTATCTATCTATCTATCTATCTATCTATCTATCTATCTATCTATCTATTTATCTATCTGGATGATTCTATAGTAGTAGGATCCAAGATGGCTTCTCAAAAGGCATTCAGTATTAATTATTCCTTCTGTCATTCCTTTCTTTTCTCTGATCTGTCACTCCCTCCCCACTGTCCTAATTCCCATTTACTTCTTTATAACACTACATGCTATACCTCTTTCTTGAAAGATCTCCTTCTCTCCCTGGGTCCCTTCTGAGCTACTTAACCTCTGTGGGTGTTCTAAATGAAACACTCATACCTAAAGCATAAAAGCCACAGAGAAGAGAAAACATATAATATTGGTCTTTCTGGGTCTGCATTACCTTCACCCTGGATGATCATTTCCAGCTTTATATAGTTACCTGGACATTTTATAATTTCATTTTTTTTCTTTTTAAAAAATATTTATTTTTATTTTATGTGAATTGGTGTTTTGCTGCATGTATAACTGTGTGAAAGTGTCAGATCTTGGAATTACAGATAGTTGTTAGCTGTCATGTGGATGCTGGGAGTTGAACTCAGGTCCTCTGGAAGAGCAGTCAGTGCTTTTAACCACTGAGCCATCTTCTAACAGCCAAATAATATCCAACTGTGTAAATGAACCATATTTCCATTATCCACTCATCACTCATGGGCTTCTTGGCTGTTTCTAATTTCTGGCTGTTATGAATAGAGCAACAATGGACGTGGATGAGCATGTGTCTCTGTAATAAGTTGTTGAGTCCTTTGGGTACATGCCCAAGAGTGGTGGAGCTGGAGTCTCATGGCATATCTACTTTCAGCTTGTTGAACATCCACAGTGGGCCCCAAGTGGCTGCACCGGTTTGCACTCCCATCAGCTTTGAATAAGAACTTCCCCTTTTTCCTGAATCCTTGCCAGCATCTGCTGGCATCTGCTTTATTGATCCTGGCTATTCTGGGGTAAGATGAAACCTCAAAACACTTTCTTCTCCTTATTCTTTCTCCACTTCTTCTAGCAGAGATTATTTTGAAGCAGCGTGGTCCTCTGGCACTTACAATGTTTCTGTGATGTTTGGGAGCCTCAGGGAATTTTATAAGTTTGTTTACAAGTTTATACACTGAAGACAGGCAGTTGATCTCTGCATTTGACTAGTTGCTATTCTGTAATGATCTCTGATTATTGCAAAAAGGAGCTTCTTTGGTGAGGGGTGAGAGGTGTATTTATCCATGGAGAAGCTTGATTTTCTTTTTTTTATTTTTTATTATGAATAATGAAGTCACATTTTCTATTCTTGTATATCTTTATTCAAGGTCCCTTCCCCCTCCCACCACATCAGGTCATTCTCTTTTCTCCACATCTCCCCATCTCCTCCCCAGCATGGGCAGGAGGTCCCAAGGTCCCAAGGTCCCAATATTGCTCAGTTCAGCCTCCACTCCAGGCAGATCCAGTTTTCTCTCCCCAACATGGAGACTGAGTCAGGTGTTCCTCTAGGAGGAGTGGGATCCAAGGTGTCAGTACAAGGTGTTTCAGATCCCAAGCTGTTCAGTAGATGTGGTTTGCAGCTTGGGCATGCTTTGCTTTTTGCTTTTTTGTTTAGAGTCCACTAATGAGTGAGTACATCCCCTGCTTATCTTTCTGGGTTTGTGATACCTCACTCAGGAGGATATTCTCCAAAACCATCCATTTGCCTGCAAATTTTAGGATATCATTTTTCTTACTGCTGTGTAGTACTCCATTGTGTAGATGTACCACAGTTTGTTAATCCATTCTTCAGTTGAGGGACATCTAGGGTGTTTCCAGGTTCTTGCTATTACAAATAATGCTGCTATGAACATAGTTGAGCTAATGCCTTTGGAGTGTGACTGTGCTTCTTTAG
Source organism: Sigmodon hispidus (assembly GCA_004025045.1). Classification (NCBI taxonomy): domain Eukaryota; kingdom Metazoa; phylum Chordata; class Mammalia; order Rodentia; family Cricetidae; genus Sigmodon; species Sigmodon hispidus. The sequence goes on along the minus strand of PVIH01014075.1, from coordinate 50,975 downwards.
GGTATACACCCAGAAGTGGTATTGCTGGATCCTTGGGGAGATTGATTTTCAGTTTTCTGAAAAACTGCCATACTGCATTCCAGAGAGGCTGACCAAGCTTACACTCCCACCAACAATGGAGGAGTGTTCCCCTTGGTCTGCATCCTCTCCAGCATAAGCTGTCATCTGTGACTTTTATCTTAGCCAATCTGACAGGTGTCAGGTGGTATCTCAAAGTTGTTTTGATTTGCATTTCTCTGATGGCTAAAGATGATGAGCACTTTTTCAAGTGCCTTTCAGCCATTTGTAATTTTTCTGCTGAGAATTCCCTTTTCAGATCTGAACTCCATTTTTTGATTGGGTTATTCAAGGTTTTGGGCTCTAGACCTTGAGTTCTTTTTTTTTTTTTTTTTAAAAAAAAAAAAAAACTTTATTTATTTATTTGCCTTGGTGTTTTTGCCTGGAGCTGGAACTACAGACAGTTGTTAGCTGCCATGTGGGTGCTGGGAATCGAACCCCGGTCCTCTGGAAGAGCAGACAGTGCTCTTAACCGCTGAGCCATCTCTCCAGCCCCGACCTTGAGTTCTTTATATATCTTAGAGATCAATCCTCTATCACTTGTAGGGTTGGTGAAAATCTTTTCCCATTCTGTAGGCTGTCGTTTTGTCCCATTGACAGTGTCCTTGGCTTTACAGAAGGAGAAGCTTGATTTTCAAAGGTCCTCTATTTTAGGTGTCTAAGTGTTTTCCTGCTTGTATATTTCTGTACCACATGCATTTCATCAGGACCCCCCAGACTGGAATTACAGGCAGTTGTGAGACACTATGTAGCTGCTGGGAATCAAACTCAAGTCCTTTGAAAGATCAGCAAGTGCTCCTAACCTTTGAGTCATCTTTCTAGCCCTCTCTCTGCATGAAGTTTATAATATGTTTGAAAGTAAAATGTTGGGGCTAGAGAGATGGCTCAGCAGTTAAGAGCACCGTCTGCTCTTCCAGAGGACCCGGGTTCGATTCCCAGCACCCACATGGCAGCTAACAACTGTCTGTAGTTCCAGTTCCAGGCAAAACACCAAGGCAAATAAATAAAGTTAAAAAAAAAAAAAAGTAAAATGTTACTCAAAGGTGTCAAGATCACGAGAAGGAAACCCACAGAGACAGCTGACCCGAGCTATTGAAAGCTCACTGACTCTGAATTGGCAGATGGGAAATCTACATGGGACCGAACTGTGTATGACAATGTATGAACTATGTATGACAATGGTATGGACAGTTTATGAGGCCTCTGGCAGTGGGACCAGAATTTAGTCCTAGTGCATGAACTGACTTCTTGGAGCTCATTCCCTACAGAGAAACACCTTGTTCAGCCTTGATACTGGGGGAAGGGGCTTGGTTCTACCTCAACAGGATATGCCAGACTACATTGACTCACCCTGGAAGTCCTGACCTTCACTTAGGAGTGGATGAAGGGAAGCTGAGGCATGACTGAGAAGAGGGGAGGGACGGGGAACAGTAGTGAGTATGCTAGCAAAAACTTTTAAATAAAAAAATTAAAAAAAAAAGAAAACTAGGCATTGGGGAAAAAAGTAAAATGTAAGAACTGAATAGCGCAAGGGTCCAGGGTGTTCTCTTCTACAGTCAGGCTCTCAGTGTCACGTGAAGTGATACATTATCACTAGAAGTCAGGCTGTGATAAATTACTTGTGTATACTATGAACCCTAAAGCAATACTGAAAAGATCAAGCAGTTAGTAAGCTAAACGGAGCCATAAAGACACTTGATAAATTGAAGATTTATACTTTGTACCTTAAAGTAGTAGCAATGACTTCAGTGTTAGCATGTAAACATGGCCCTAGCTTGCCTCCTGGTCGTGGCCCGTCTACCCCTCTCTCTTCTCCTCCCCCACTCATTCCCTGGATATCCAGACCCCGATAAACTCAACATGGCCTCCTAGCAGCACGTCAGCGTGTTCCATTCTTCCATGAGCAAAATACTAACACTCAGAACAGGACTATACTTAGTAGGCTAGGATACAAAATCGAATCACAAAAATACATAAGCTGGGAAAGAGAAAGGGAGGGCATATGGAACAAAGAAATTGCTTTTTGACTTATACCCAACAACGTCTGTAATCATTAGATACAAATTAAAGTGTTAGGTTGTAGATAAATCAATTCCCATGCATATCTTTGTCAAGTGTTCTGTATTGTGTGGGACATTCAAAGAAGGTGGGTCACTCTAGATGTAATTTAAGCTCTTAGCAGCTGAGAGGTCCAGTTTCTGATGGACTGAACTTTGAACCGATGATCAAAAGCATATTTATTGATTGTTACATGGGTGTGGGCTGTGGGGGTGGGGTAAAACAAGTTCCTTACACCAAAGCCGTCTTGATTAATTTTTCATGTTCTTAGAAGCAAATTATCACACCCCTTATTGTGTATCGTGCATCCTTATTGTATACTGTTTGTAGTTCCCAATACTTCAAGATGATCCAAGTGTGCCAGGATAATCTTGTGACCACAGTCATGCAATGGATGGAAAACCTCCCTCAGAAAAACAACTCTATAAATCACAGAAAACAATCACTGTGCTCTACAATAATTTCCCCAAACTCTCAGTGCCTCCAACAAAGAACTATTACATTCAAATGTTATTCTAGATACAGTGAGAAATAATTGTTACAGTCTAACGTTTATCCTAGACACAGTGACTGTACCAATTCCCACTACACATATTATTCATTATAAATACACTAGAGACCAGATAAGTCACACAGTGAACAAGAGCTGAAGGAAAAAATCATCCATCTGCTAGGAGATGCCTATAGGACTCTGCAGCAAACGCTGCTTCCTGCTTACTATAGTGCGTTCTGGAATTATCCTCTTTGCTGTGAGCTTTCTCCTAGGGAGTCATGAACAGAGATGTCTATTGGCATCGCATGAACAACATTTTTTAGCCTTGTAGCTTGGTGAACCAGTGATTTTACTGGAGGTTGATTACAGGAGCACAAGTAATCCAAACGCAGTGGTATCACCCCCAAGCCCACTGCAGCTCAGGCAATGGCTCATCAAAGCTGAACCTTTGCTATTCCATGCATAACTTGCAAGCGCCTCAGACCACCTCAACAGCGTTCCTTACTGCTTACGTCACTTCAGAGAGCTCTTTGTGAGTTTCAGAAGTTTTTGAGTTTTGAGCCTTGTGTTTTTCCATAGCTTCTTCTTCTGGGAGAGAATGTTTCTAGTCACAGGAAACAGCTACACAGCATGTCTAAATGCTTGGTCCTCAGTGTAGTGCTACGGGGAGGTGATGGGCCCTTTAAGAGGCGGGGCTCAGTGGGGGCGGGGCTTCATGTTTGGTGTTGCCTACTCTGAGCAGTATTGCGATCCCAGTCTCTTCCTTTCTGGGCTAGGCCTCTGGGTGGCTGCTTTTAATTTTCACCATGCTTTTGTTAACACGTTCTGTGCACCCGTCTCAGTCCTTTGCATCCTCTCTTCAAGGCAAGACGCTGACCTGGTTTTTAAAAGATACAGACGCAATCTGGGGGGAAAAATTACATTTTCAACAAATACTGCTGATAGATTGGATATCAATATGCCATGAAAGCACATTGACCTATGCATGTTACCATATGCAAACACTGACTCAAAATGCATCACAAATCAAAATGAAACTCCATACTATAAAACTACTAGAAGTGTCTGACATTTGCAGTTGGGTTTAGGGAAGACATTCATATTTGACAATGATGGCATAATCCCTTTAAAAAAATGATAAATAAAACGTTACAGGTGAAAAAAAAAAGCATATTTCCTTAAATGACACTGTTACTGGGTGCCATGATATATACCTTTAATTTCAGCATTTGGGAAATGGAGTTTATTGTAATTTGACATGTGTCATGTAATTTAAAATGTTTGCTTACATGTACATCTGCCCACTTACTGATTATTTTAAAAAGAAATTTAAGGAAGCGACTGTACTTGTTTCTCATGCATGAAGCCTCATATTCAATACCTAGCACCTCATAGACTTGGTGGTGCTGACTGTGAGGACCTGGATTCATCCATACATTTGGTACGTGAGGGCAGGGCCCAGGTCTGGGAGTGCACCCGCCAGCCAATAGACTCGAAAGATAGGTTTGTACCAGAAGGTTCAGCTAATAGCTACTATATCTATATTGTTTTTGCCCAATCCTGGACCTTGCTTACATACACTGGAATAAAGCAATCGACCTGGGTTTGTTGGAACCTGTATGTGACCAAAAAACCCTCATGCATGTTACAGCGTGTCCTACTCTGTGGTGGTCATTGGGAAATCCTAGACATGGGCATAACACTGACCACCTGTCATCCCAGTATGTGGAGGCAGGAGGATCAGTTCAAGATCATTTTTGGCTACAAAGCAAATTCAAGGTCAGCATGGCATAAATGTGGCCTGTCATCTCAAAAACAAAGTCAACATTGCTCATGTTTCTACCAATTTTCCTGCATTAGCCAATAGCACCAAGTTTTATGATAATGTAGTTGCTTAAAGTGGTGGGTTACCAACTTACGTGCTTTGGTAAAGCTATACCTTCAAACTCTTTGTTCAAAATGTGAGGTCATTTTTTTTTTTTTTTTTTTTGTAGGTTGTCAGGTGGTTGATTCTCTCTCAAAGAATGGAGTGAGCAAACAATAACAGGACAACAAGGGGAACTTTATTTACCTCACAGGAATAACCATGTAAACAAGAAAGCAAATATTCTGGGATTCCATGCTCCAACCATAAGACACTGTGAGCATCATTCCTCTGCACTCTGTGCTCCTGGTCTTCTGTCGCCGGGTAGGTCTTGAGGGCTGGAGCCAGCCTCAGGAATGAATTCTCATCTTCAGCCAAAGGATGGAGTCTTAGAGAAAGAGGCAGGAACGTGTTCTCCTGCCTATGGCCACAGGTCGAGTCTCACAGGTGGAAGTGGAGGGATCCTGAGCAGGTTTCCTGCTTGAGACAGAAGCTTTGGTGTAGCAATCCTCCGTGAGTCTTGACGAGTGTTCATTCTCACATCCCTCAGCTATGAGCCAGGAGCCTGCCCAAGAGCCAGGCTCTTGCCAGTATGTGGGGTGGGATCCTCCTTCTCTGACCATTCAATGACTTTACTCTTCCAGAGATTGCCCAACCCAAATTTACAGGGCCATCTGGACTATAATTGTCTGAATGTATATGAATACAAATAAGGTGAAAAATGGAACCCATCAGAGAAGAGTTGTCAAATCTAGATGGAGAGGGGAGAAAAACTTGTTTATAAACAGGTCAGGGCATTGCTATGGTAGAGGACCTGACATTTAACTGTCAAAAGGGCTTCTGTAAGTTCCGGCTCACCTTTTCCAGAAGCTGCTCTGGGGCGGGGCTCTCCACCTCTGCCTTCCATCATTGCTCACCGCCTGTGACCTGCCACCTGCTGCCATCTGCTTCCCCACATGGTTCATCATGGCAGCTCTGTCTGTCAGCTTCATTCAGCTGAGGTTTCTTTCCCAGATGCCTCACTGACAGGTTGAGTTGCCTGGATGCTGGTTGTCAAACAGTAATCCAGAGCATCTGGAAGTCCTATTCCGAGTCCTCTTGTCTTCTACAATGACCTCTGACCCTTAGGTGCAGGATTGCGTTGTTGTTTGTAGTCACTTTATTATGTGTTGATCCAGAGCATCTGGAAGTCCTATCCTGTGTTCTTTTCTACAGTGATCTCTGAGCCTTAGGTGCAGACTCGTGTTATTGTTTGTAGTCACATTGATTGTGTGTTCTCCGGGATGTAGCTGTGTTGCTACCTCTGGCTTCAGGGCATTCAGAGGAGATTTGGAAAATAGCATCTACACCCTGAAGGCTTTCTAGATTTGCCATCTTATGATGCTAATTCACGAAAAGAGAACTGGACACATTTATACTTTTACCTCCTTTTTTGAGACAGGGTCTCACTATGTAGCTCCAATTTTTTCTAATGCTTTATTTTTTTTTTCTCTTTAAAAATTGTGTATGTGTGTGTGTGCAATCTGTGTGTGTTTGTGTGTGTGTTTGCATATGTATGGTGTGTGTGTGAGGTGTATGTGCTCATGCTTCTGTGTAGAGGACAGATGGTGATGGTAATATCTTCTCCAGTTGTTCTCTTCTTAATTAATTAAATTAATTAATTTAATTAGTTTGAGATTGGTCAATGAGATCCATCTCTCCTGGCTCCACCCTCCAAATGCTGGAGTTACATATATATGCTTCATGTTTATGCCTAGCTTTTCTGTGAGTGCTGAGGATCCAAACTTATGTCCTTGGGCTTGTGAGGCAGGTACATTTCTGACTAAGCTGTTTCCCCAGTTCCTCTTAATGTTTTCACTAACTTTTTTAATGTATAAAATAACAGATTTCATTATGAAATTTTCGTATATATCATAGTTAAGTCCTCATTACCCTGTCTCTCTCTGGAATGAGGATCAAATTTATGGTCTCATTTAAGCTAGACTAGTGTCATACCACTGAGCCCCAAGCCCTCACTGTTCACCAGAGTCCAGGTGTGGTAGTTGGAATGAGAATGACCTCATAGACTCCTATGTTTAAATGCTTGGCCCCCAGTTTGTGGAACTGTTTGGGAAGGATTAGGAGGAGGTGTGGCCTTTGAAGGAGGTGTGTCATTCCCAATTATCTCTCTTTCTTTCTGCCTCATGCGTATGGATAAGGATGTGAGCTGCCAACTACTGCCCTAGTATCATACCTGCCTGCTGCTACCCTCTCTGTCATGATGGTCATGGACGCCTACCCCAATATACTCTCTCTTCTTAAGTTGTCTTTGTCCTGCTGTCTCTTCACAGCAATAGAGAAGCAAGTCAGACACCAGGCAAGTGCTCTACCACTGTGGTACATCACCAACTCTTTGAAGGTTTTTCTTTTATAGGGTCTTGCTAAGTTACTTAGGAAGGGGTTGATGCTTAGTCTCAGCCTTCCTAATGCAGAGATGAGAAACACGAGCAGCCATTTATATGCTTAGACCTCGCTTTCTCAACAGGACTTCATTTCTCTGAAGATAGGTGGTGTGAGGAAGGGAGGCAGCGTCCTTTCTGTGATGTTCAGCCAATGTTCATCTGATGTTGGCAGCAGAGTAATATGCCAGTGGTTGCAGAGAAAGGTCAGGAATCCCTGGTGATTTCAGATAGTGTATCTGTACTTTTCTGACATTGGCAAGGTGCCACAATAGACTTGAATGACACCAGGACCTTAGTCCTGCTAAACGGGGTGATCTGGCACTGATCTTGAGTCATGATTCCAACCCAGGATTCGCAGTGGGAGCCAGGAAGTGCATTTCATGCAGTAACTGTCACAGTCCTCACACATTGGGGGAGGTATATTGCCTTCACCTACTAATAGAAAGAAGTACATAGAGTTAAGAACCTTTATCTTAGGCCACACAGTGGATTAGAATTACATAAGCTTGGGATGCAAAGGGAGAAATTGTCTAATACAAACAAAGAGACCAACCACCAAACACATTTCAAATGTGATATAGCCCATCAAATGCAAACTTAAATCAACTCAATTTTGAAATTGATTCTTAACTCTGGGAAAACTTCACATATTTTTGGAACACCAGAGTCATGTAAATCTTCTATTTTAGTGGGAGGATCCATAAATTTTAAATATAAATCCAAGATTTTTAAAAGAAAAGTAAAAGTAAGTCAAAGAACATCTTTTGATACAATCTAGATTCCCAGTTAGACAGGCTATCATTGCTAAAACATGCACCAGATTTCAAGTGTAGCATAAAAAGCCAACCACAACAAAAACATAGCCAGGCCTGGTGACATTAGGTTACAAGCCCAGCTGCTTCAGAAGTTGAGGCAAGCTGACCACAAGTTAAAGGCTGGTCTGAGCTATAAAGTGAAACCTAAACAAATATCTGGATATAGTGGCACTATCTGTAATCCTGACATTTGGGAGGTGGAGACAAGGGGACCAGGAGTTCAAGGCCAGCCTGGGCTACAAGGCCATCCTGGGCTACACAGTGAGACTATTTTCCATAGCAAAACAACATAAAAGAAATTATGAAGGCCATGGGTATAGCTAAGTTGGTAAAGGTCTGGCTTACATAGTATACATGAAACTCTGTGTTTAATCCTCAACACTCCTAAATATGACCATGGTGGCTCACACTTGAATTCCCAGTACCTGGGAGATGGAGGCCAGTGGATCAAAAGTTCAAAGTCATCCCTGGCTACGAAGTGGGTTCTAGATCAAGCAGGGGTATCTTAGGCCTCATCTCTAACACAGGGAAGACATTACAATGCAATATTAGCCTGATGACCTACCAATCTATCAGGAGGTCCGTATTTGTGCAGTTATCCTTGGTCACTGAGCTATGATGATGTCGTCAAGTCTTTGCTAATTGAAATTTCTTTTGCTGAAAATACTTGGGCAAAGTCATTACAACTGAAAATGTGGTAATTATGCATTTAAAATGATCTTAAGTCTCTGTTCCTTTTCCAGAGTGATGGGATTGAATGCATGTGCTGTCACACCTAGTTTATGTGGTGCTGAGGATGAAATTCAGAACTTGGTGAATTCTGGGCAAAGACTCTATCTACATAGAAACATCTCCAGATAATTTTGTCCTATAATTCTCCTGTAATTTCATGCTGCCACACTCCCTGTATGCAATGCTGAAGATTAAACCCACAACTCTGTGCATGCTAGGTCAGGATTCTACAACAGAGCTACATTTCCAGCCAATTTTGTCCTGTAATGTCCCAGTAATATGAAAGGCTTCTGTAGTCGCAGTGTTATTTATGTGGTTCTCTCTCAGTTTCTCCCCCTCTTCCTCTGCAGATGAGTCAACATGATCTTCTAGTCTTTCATTTGTCATCAATTTTCTTGTAGATATCAGGATAAGAAATGAGTCATGACAGAGATGAAGTTTTCATCTGAGCCATAGACATATGTACAACCTCTCATGAGCCATATGCATGCACTAAACAAGTTTACACCTGTTTATATTTTCCCACGTGAATAATAAATAATAAAGTTCACAAAATAAATGGTTGTGTGGAAGATCATCAGCAAAATAAAACTCGGGGCTTATTAATATGGAATGAACGAAGTATTTTGTGTGTGAAAGGCATGAGTGTGTGTGTGTGTTGGGGAGGAGTATGGAAGGCTATAATTTGAATGTCATCTCTAAATCCCATCTTGAAAAATTTAAATGCCATCATAACAATGTTAAGAAGTGAGATCTTTATCGATGATCAGGTCGGTCGTAAAGCTTTTGCCTTTGTTATAGGCCTGATTGTGGATGTTGTTCAAAATGTGTGCTTGAACATTTGATCCACAGTAGGTGGGTCTGCGTTTGGAATTATGGGATTTTTAAGAGGTGATACCTCTCTGGCAGAAGCATGTAAGTTTACAGTGGGCTATAGATAGATTGTAGGATGACATATAACCTGGGTCCCCTTCCAGCTTGTTTTCTCTCCTGTTCCTCATCTGCTGCTCTTAGGTGACCAGTCACAAGCTCCCATATCTGACCTGGAGCCTTGATCCAGTCTTTGAATAACACAGTCTTGTTTATCATAACAACCCGATTCTTGAACCGTTTCTTTGCATTTGTTGCTTTTCTCATCACCGTGGCCAAATTCTTGCTACTGAGAAGAGAAGAATTATTTCCTCTTGATTTCCTGACAGCTGAGGTGTGGCTCTTGGGGCTTTGGTCTAAACATGGGAGCTTGTGGTTGTTATTGTATATGGTGGATGGAAGGGGGAAGAGGATAAAGATGAAGAGGAGGGGGATGTGGGAGTGGTAACTCTTTTTTTGTTGCAAGTTTTACCTCTTAGGATCCTCTGCCGTCTCCCCAAACAGTGTTATCGGTTAGGCACAAAGCGTTGACACATAAATCTGTGTCAAAGATTTCACATTCAAAACCTAACACCTTGTGAATGGATCAAAGCCGTCACTGTAGTGGTGGGCCTGTTTCATTTCAGCTTCCTCCGGCAGCCTTAGGAGGTACAGTGGCTGACCCCGCCCATGTCACACTATAGAGCAGAAGCATGGGCCTCACCAGATGCCAGTGCTGTGTTGTTGTAAATAACTGCTTCCAGATCACAAATTAAAACAATTCTGTTCATATAATTACCGGCTTTCCAGTATTCCAGCAGAATGCAGGCTAAGATGATCTCTGCATCTTGTAGCATAGAGTCTGGGGGTGGGGGGTAGAGACACTACCAGAAGACAGCCAGGAGGACCAATGGAATCATTTGTCATTGGTCACAGAGATCAGAGACTATTTTTGCTAGGGTCTCTATCTCTGTGACAAAGCACCATGACCAAAAGCAACTTGGGGAGGAAAGGGTTTATTTTGCCATTTTTCTTGCGTTCTTACTTTACAATTCATCATCCAGAGAAGTCAGGGCAAGCACCTGGAGGCAGAAGCTGACACAGAGGCCATGGAGGAGTGCTGCTTACTGGCTTGCTCCCCATGGCTTGCTCAACCTGCTTTCTAATAGAACCCAGGACCACCAGCCCAGGGATAGCACCATCCACAATGGGCTGGGTCTTCGCCATCAATCACTAATAAAGAAAATGCCTTAAGGCTTGCCTGCAGTATGATGTTATCAATGCATTTTCTCAACTGAAGTTCCTTTCTCTCAAATGACCCCAGCTTGTATCAAGCTGACACAAAGCTAGCCAGCCTAGATACCCAGAGGTCCCAACTGTCCCTCTGCCAGGTTTCAGTCTCTCTCTCCTCCTGGTTCCTGAGCCTCCACACTCCTCAATCTCTTGTCTCTCCTTGTCTCCCTTTCTTTCTCTCTCATTTGTGGCTGTCACGGGCCAGAAAATGAAATGAGACTCTGGAGAAATTAGACCTGTGGCCCCTCAAGGACTTGAATTGGGAAATGCACAGACACACAGAGACACGCACAGGACCATTCAACCTTATCCTTGTCACTTAAATGTAATCACATTCACATATGACGCTAAGAACACACAGAAAGGCCTCCACAATTGAAGATAATACATGCAAACACACCCCAGACATGCAAGAGTAGAGTAGCAAGCCCATCTAGACTCAAACATAGAAACACACATCTGCACATTCATATTAGAAATGATCTTTCACACGTAAGAAGCACACACAGAGGTCCAGGCCTGAACAAATAAACAGACAAATCTATACTGATATGTGTACACTCACCTCCAGAAATCTAGACGCGTTACTTCCAATGCCCCTTTGCCCTGTGTATCTGTTTCATGGTGTCCTTGCCAACATCTAGGGTGGGGGCAAGGGGACAGGGAGTGAGCAGGTCACCAGCAGTCCAAACAGGAAGTATGGGAGCTCACACTCCTGGACAATGATGAGACAGGAGGCGGGAACAGCTAAAGTTGCATAACTGGGTGGAGAGGCAGGTTTAGCATAAAAGGTTCTGCTGGAGTGTGCAGTGGAGTCCACGGTGGCCAGACCAGCACCATGGAGCCCACTGTCCTGCTCCTCCTCGCTCTCCTGGTGGGCTTCTTACTGCTCATGGTCAGGGGCCACCCAAAAGCTCGTGGCCACCTCCCACCAGGACCCCGTCCCCTGCCCCTCTTGGGGAACCTCCTGCAGATGGACAGAGGAGGATTCCTGGACTCCTTCAGGCAGGTGAGACTTATTTGGGGTCTTAGCATGGGCTTGCCCTTGGTTTTGTCATTGAGATCATTCAGCAGGACAAGCAAGGTACTCCCTTCCAGGCTGTAGGTTCTGGTGGGAAGGCTGTTGAGTGAAAGGTGAGATGCTGATTGGTGGTGGATGGTGCTCAGATGATTGGCAGGTGTGTTCTTGCTATGTCAAGGATTATGTCGGGGTACTGGGCTTGGAGCATGAAAGGTATAGAGGTGTTGAGGTGTAAGTGTGTAGAATTTCATTCTGTGGGGCTTGTCAATTCCAGAAAAAAAAGAAAAATGTTAACAACAGGTTTTGCTCCCTACCAACAAAAGAGAAAGCAAAGATTAGCTTTCTTAACACCTTAAGGTGTTCCAGGACCCAGGGGGAAGAGAGACAGGGCAGGAGGAGAGGTGAGTAGGGATTTCTTATCAGTTTATTCCAGCAGCTAATGCAGAGTTTACCAGTCTCAGCGTTGATGCTTCACACTCAGGATTTCATGTTTAATTATCACTTGCTTGCTAATAATTAATCAGAATTGGTGATCTTACCCTTTGCAAGAGAGCTGAAGTGGTGACCGTAAGTCTCCCTCTTGAACCTGTATTTGTTACCCCCTGGCTTTTAAAAGAAGCCTCCATCGATGGAAAATTTAATTTGTATTTTGAGGCAGGGTCTCCCCATGTTTTTTAGGGAAGCTTCCAGGACATGATTCTCCTGCCTTAGCCTCCTAAATGGAATGCACCCCACACCCTGACACAAGTTTTTAAAACATTTGTTTCCCATATGTTAGAAAACTCGTCAACATCCTATTTATTTTAGTTGAGAAAAATCCTTTGACAAGTTAACATCTGCATATACTGGGTCTCGGTTATTTGTGACCCCCCCTTCCCTCTCTGCCCCCTCTTTCTCCCACAGACCCACAGAAAAGGGTGACAATGCTGCATCCTTTTCCTGCAGGGACAGTGATCTTAATGACATGAACACCCAGGGTCTAGGAAATGTGCAATCAGTGAGAAGTTATGAGTCCACGCCAGCTCTGATGTGATGATGGTCTGATTCATTTTGAACAATAAGGAGTCCAGTGCTCCACCGCATAGTCTAACAGTGGCAGGGGTGGGGAGCAGAGCTGTATCTCTGTACCCAGGAGCTGACAGACTGGCTTGAGAAGTGGAATAAACAGTAAGTTACCTGTTCGCCTGGGTGATACGGAACACAGGCGAAGCAAACTGCTTTTCCTCCCGAAGGCTTGTTTGTATTTTATGTGTATGAGTGTATGCATGTGTACCATGTGGCTTGGTGCTCAAAAAGCTGTAGGGTCCCCTGGAAATGAGTTACAGCTGGTGTGAGTGCCATGTGGATGGTGGGAACCAAACTCTGGTTCCTCTGCAGGAGCAGCATGTACTTCTTATAAAATCATCTTTCCAGCTCCCCCAAAATTGAGTTTTGAGGTCACTCGAGAGTCATGAGAGGTGGGATTTGATCAGATTCCCAAAGACTCTGGAGGGAGAATAAACGGGGAAGCTATTCCCAAGGAGATGGCGGCTTGTGGGAAAGAAATAGTCCCAAGTGAATGAGATCATGATGTAATAGAGGAGAAGTGCGTGTTGAATTTTGGTGGAGGAACTGGCTTGATTGAAGCCAAGAACGGTAAGATGTGAAATGGTCCACCTAAGCCAGTAAGAGTCTCCCAATGTCTTTGTCTGTTTTCTGTTGTTATAACAATAGGCAAGAGGCTCTGACTCTTATAATGTAATGAGGTTTATGGGCCTGGAATGATGGCTCAGTGGTCAGGAATGCTTGCTGCTTTTCCAGAGGACCTAGTTTGGTTCCTTGTGCCCATATCTGACAGCTGACCACCACCTATAACTCGAGCTCCAGACGACCTGATGTCTACTTCTAACCTCTGGGAGTACCCACCCCCACAGACACACACAGACAGACAGACAGACACAGACACACAATCTGTGGACCTGCCCTGTAGACCCAATGCCTCTCATTAGGCTCCAGCTTCCTAAGGCTCTACCACCTCTCAATACAACCACATTGGGGACCAAACCTCCAGTAGAAAACCCATGGAGGACACTTTAACCATGTTCAAGCCATAGCACAAGGACCAGGCAAGAAGAAAGGGGCAGCTCTGGATGCCAAGAGCTAGTGATGTCCTGTAGTGAACCCCAGATGCATCCAGTGCGACTCTCTTGTGTGTTATGGATGAGCTCAGAGCCTGACTCAATTTCAGCTGCTAAATGTTGGGTCAGCTCCTTGAGTCCTAGATCAATTCCAAATTGCTTGGTTTTTTTTGTTGTTTTTTTTGTTTTTTTGTTTTTTTCTGGCTTTGCTAGCATTGCATCTGGAATGTTCTCTGAAAGCTTATGAGTGACTCAAGAAACAGAAACAGGTCTTCTCTTTCCAGCAGCTGTGTTGTTGGAATTGAATGTGGGCTTTATCAAATGTACTGAGACTGACGTCTTAAGTATGATGAAATCCCGTTGGCCAGGAGCAGAGAAACAAACCCAAGCTGTGGCCTCCAGTAACCGCCAACATTTGGACTAAAAATATTCAGCGTCCTTTCTAAGTCTTTAATTTTCTTTTTGAAGCTCAATTTTATTAGTGTTTTGGAGGAAAACATCGAGGCAGACAGGCTGTGACTCTTGACAGCTGCCAGGGGAGGAAGATGAAGAGGAAGAGAGAAATCCACAGCCACGTGGTGGAAGAGGGTAGGAGGGGGTATAGCATTGGAGAATGAGAGGAAGCACAGAGCGCCAGGGAAAGCACACACCAGGCTTTGGTAGAGATCCAGAAGAAAAAGAGATTAAAAAGAGAAGAAAAGAACGAGTATTGTTTTCCTACCTCCTTGGGGATCATTGGCTGCTGATCCATGGGGTGGGGGAGCAGAAGAATAAGCGGAGTCCTGCAGCTTGACAGCTCTCTGGGGAGACAGTCTAGGTGTTGTTATAGTTCCACTTTATTCCAAAAGTGAGGGGGATATAAAGGGTAGGGGCAGTGGTTAGGGTCTCACCTAATTTGCAGTAAAGAGTATACTCCTATCATTGTTATCATAGGTGGGAGCGGGGTCTAATTACCATATGGGAAACGGGAACTATGCCAAAGATCACACTAGAGATGAACCAGGCATCCAAATAAAGGCAGGTGGAAAGCAGGAAGCAAGTCCCCCATGCAGCCCAGCTTGGAGAGAACTGCCAGGCCGTGGTAGACCGAAACCTCTGACCAGCTGGGTCTCCCAACAAAAGAGTAACTGTCTTCCAAGTAGATTCTAGAAAAGATGCTGAGGTTCTGCATATGGCTGTTCCAAGGTGGGGGAGGAGCTTCTTCCTCCCATCTGCTTATCATGATTTAAGTGAAGCAGCCTTCTCCAGGGCTTGTCTCTTGGCTATCCTCTTAAGAGAGGAGTCCGTCTTTGGAGCAGGTAAGAATATCATGTTTCCACTCAGGAACAGAGAGAGGAGGGGGCAAGGAGGAGGGGGGGAAGGGGAGGGAGTCTATTCTAAATTGCTTTTAAAGCTTCTTAACATTCTCCTCTAAAATAATTTGGGAGTTGGACTAAATTTGGTGATAGAACGTTTTCAAAAATGTTCCATGGGGATCTGTGTCTGAACCGACTTCAGTCACATGTAGCTCCAGGAAGAAATGCTCATTTAGAAGAAGACTAAGAAGGACCTGGGGTGGTGGCGGTGGCGGTGGTGAGCTGGACAGCTCACAATCAATCATCTGTAACTCCAGGTCTGGGGGATCTGGCTCTCTCTTCTGGCCTCTGTGGGCACTGCATTCATGTGGTACATGCAGGCATAACATTCATACAAAATCCATTATACTCCCTTGGTAGGCTCATAAGAACATGCATCTGTGTCCACTCATTGGGCTTCTCATCAGGCTTTTAAGTGTGACCTTGATTCAAGAGTGGAGACACCTGACTCACTCTTGAGGCGAGGGGGGGGGACAAAACTGGATTTGGCCAGGATTGGAGACTGATCCAAGCATTATTGGGTCAGTGGGACCATAGGACTGTCTGCTCCCTGCCCAGGGAGGGGATGGGGAATTGAGGAGAAGTAAAATGACCTGATGTGGTGGGAGGGGTAAGGGACCTTGAATAAGGATATACAGGGATGGAAAAAAAAATTCAGAGGGAAAGCTGAACACAAAGTAAATATATGTGTAGCAATCTTATTTGCATTACCACCCTTGATAAGCCATGCTTATGATTCTTATCCTCTTTATAGTTATTGTTAACTTTTCAGCATTTTAAATTCATTTTACTGCTTTTTTGATAAATACAAAATAAATAAAAAAGAAAAAAAAAAGAGTGGTGAACCTGGGATCTTTTTTCAAATGCTTTGATAGCTGTTGAGGTGGCTAGAGTCATATCCTGGGGTCTGTAAGGTCCTAGAGTATGACCACTCTTTTTTATCCTCACGGGAACTTCTTTTGAGCCCCATCTTATTCACATACTCTCAGAGGCTCAGGGGACTCCACTGTTACCATGGAAACGGGTGTTAGGCTCAGGAGGAACTCAAGAGCAATCTTGAGATTAAAAACACCAGGGCAGGCAAGTGATAAAGCCTGGCAGCTGCTGGAAGAGGAAGATGACGGAGAGAAAGAGGGGAGCCTGTGCCATTTGTGAGCATCCAGACGCTAATAAAACATGAGTGAGTAAGCTCCAGGAAAAGAGAAGGGAGTTCAGAGTGTCGGGGAAATTATGCCCAGCCTGTAGTCAGAGTCTGAAAGAATGGGAAGGATGGGAAGGATGTTCCAGAAGAGTTGTGATTTTCTGAGTCAGGACTCAGAAGACGAGGCAGATCCCGTGGTAGAGGCAGGCACTGCGGTGTTACCTGATGGGAGATCTGCAAGCGGCTGTCTAGAATTTGGAAAGAAACGTAATTAATTAATTATTACTACTACTATTATTATTATTTGAGTGTATGTGTACTTTGTGTGTGGATGCTTGCACCTATTTACACTGAGGCCAGATGGAGGCATTGGTTAGCCTCTATCGCCATCTATTCCTTTGAGGTAGGGTCTCTCTCTCTCTGAGCCATCTCTCCAGCCACTCAGTTTTAACTTTTGAGCTATGATATTGTTGCTATTGATCATCAGCCTTCCTGATGCTGAGACCCTTTAATACAGTTCCTCATGGTGTGGTGACCCTCAACCATGAAATTATTTTTGTTGCTACTTCATAACTGTAATTTTTCTACTGTTATGAATTGTAATGCAAATATCTGTGTTTTCTGTTGGTCTTAGATGACCTTGTGAAAAGATCAGTTGATCCCCAAGGGGCCTGAGACCACAACTCTAAAAGTGCACAGCACAGTGAATTTCCAAAATTAACACATTCCTATCATCAGCATGCATATCAGCGTACATTAAGATTGGTCCCTGCCTTATGCTCTATAGTGACTACCTGCTCACTATTCTGATTCAGTGGGTTGACTTTACTTGTGTTCAAACTTCATTCAGACAACAGCAAATATAAGCAGAAGTTGCTTTTATGATTACAATTAAGCTGGTGATCATTTCTATCCTTGATCTGATAGGCAGGTTTTTATTTTATCAAAGCATAAGATTCCCCCAGTGGGTTCTCCACTGTTGGTTTGTGTAGCGTTTTATGAAGAAGGCTTCCTTCAAGGAATAATCTGGCTCATCCATTTGGTGAACATGTGTATATATTTTTGTTGTTGTACAGCACTTGCAAGTGGTTGCTCTGTATGTTTATATTCAGCTTCAAAAATTAGAGCTGATTCTCCATAAAGGCAGATTCTCTACTCACAGATTCAACCAGCTGTGGATTGAAAATACTTAGGAGAAATGCATTTGGGGCTAGGTGTGTCTCACACCTGCAACCCCAACAATTCAGAGATTGAGGCAGGAGAATGACAAGCTTGAGACTACATAGGGAGTCCCAGGTCAGCCTCAAGTACATAGCAAGGTCCTGTCTCAAAAAATAAACACATGTAAATCATAAATATATAGCGTGTTTTTCTTAGCATTAGTTCATAAAAAACACTGGACACTGACCACTTTCATCTTGTTTCATTTCTATCAGCTGCATTGCAATCTAGAATGAGTTAAAGGTTACAAGAGAATGAGGCTGATTATTTGTGGACATTGCTCTTCAAGGGCTTTCAGCTCTGGATGGTTGTGATGTTCCTGGGAATCTGCAGATGCCCAAATGGTTGCATTGCTAGATATTTTCCCAACTGTCTGTACTGCAAGTCATGATTCACATTCAGGACCGCTAGTAGGTGACTATCCCTTTGCCTTCCCATGAAACACTGTGGGTGGGTCAGGGCCATTCTCTCCAATGTTGTCAGGAGGCATTGGACAGATTGAAGCTGGGTCACGGGAAGCAGGCTTCTCAATTGAGACTCAACAGCTGTCCAGATTGAAGGGTATTGGCAAGGTACTATATCTGTATTTGAATCCATCTCTCTCTCTCTAGATCCTCATCCATATCAGTGTCTCTACCCAATCTGTATCTGAAGCAACATGTTGAATCTCCTCCCCTCACCAGTGAGAATTTATTCCAAACACTTGAGAAATAAGAAAAAGAAAATCTGGTTCTGGCCAATGTCCTAGAGAAATTAGCTCCGATGAGAAATTTACAACTTCTGTAGATCTTGGGTGCTAGAAATTCATGTGCTGTTGTCTCTAAATATCTTGTATGTTCCACTAGCCTTTGAGCAAGTTAGTTAAACATACTTTACAGAGACAGAAACTATAAGTCTGGCAAAGATAATGTCATTACTCCTTCAGAAGTGGATCAGTGCTGTTCATTTTGAGTCATGTTACCTGTGTCTCAGTCACCGTTCTGTTGCTATGAAGAGACACCATGAGCAGGGCAGCTCTTATAAGAAAGCATTAATTGGGGCTCGATTATAGTCTCTGAGATTTAGTTCATTATCATCATGGCAGGAATGTGACAGCAGGCATGGCAGGTGCTGGAGTCATAGCTGGGTACCACATCCTGATCCTCAGGCAGAGAAAGAAATTCTGGGCTTAGCAGGTGCTTTTCAGACCTCAAAGCCTATTTCACGAGCTCTAGTTAGCATAGTGAAAACCTGGAGTCAGATATTGGGGAAAAGCTGGAATATCAGAGAGAGGAAACAGACCACAGACAATTCTCACCCAGCAACTTCTCAGGCTGAACGAGGTGAATGCTATGTCCAAGAGTCCTCAGCCTGGTCACTTCTACAGAATGCCTGAATCTCTGCCTTTTTCTGCCTTATCTCTTCCCCACCCAGCTGTTTTACTTCCTGGATCAACTCTGTACCATAATCCTAGAGTTAGGATTAAAGGTATGAGCTTGGCTGTTAGGCCTTGAACCCACAGAAATCCAGAAAGATCTCTGCTCAGTGATGGGATTAAAGGCATCGGCCACCACTTTCTGTCCTTCATGGCTTGACTGTGGGTGACTCTGTCCTCTGGTATTCCAGGCTGATTTATATATCACCACAAAAGCCCACCCCCCAGTGACACACTTCCTTTAACAAGGCCACACCTCCTAATTTTTCTAATCCTTTCAAATAGTGCCACTTCCCAGCAACCAAGCATTCAAGTATATGAGCCTGTGGGGGTCATTCTTATTCAAATAACCACACCCAAGGTCATTCTGCCCTCTTGAGATAAGAGGACTTAATGGTGGTTGGTAACCAGTGCTGACACAAAACAGAAATATATTACTAGAAGCCTAAACTACAATTCATGTTCAAGGTACAACTATTTCCTACAGTTCCTAACAAGTCTAGTTAGCTTTCTATTTATCACTGAATCATTTTAGAGGTGGCACTGCTTTGGCTAAACCCTACCATGTGCAGCATAGTATTTCCTTAGCTAATTTATTGCTGAATCTTTTGTCTTACCAATGTATTGCTATCAGTTTTCCTACATCATATCTATATCTTGCTTATGTTTTGTGACAAGGTTTTATGTAGTCCTGCGCTGTCCTCCAGCTCAACAGCAGTAAGAAAAGAGATAACCTTGAATTCCTGACCCACTTCACTTACTTCCCAGGGCTGAGTTTATAGCGGAGCCCCACACCCAAAGCCCCATTGGAATGTGGTACTGCTCAGAACTTCCAACATCCATGCAGACGTTCATGGTGCTGGATTAGCTCTGAAATTGTTAGGTCCTCAGAAGGTGGATGGCCAGAGGAGAAGCTTCCTATTTACCAGTCTGTGTCTAGGCATTTTCACTGTGTAACAACAACCTCTGCCCTGACTAACCACAACCCTGGTCCTCTTATGCTTGGCAGCTTCGAGAAAAATATGGAGATGTGTTCACAGTGCACCTGGGACCAAGGCCCGTGGTCATGCTGTATGGGACAAAGGCCATAAGGGAGGCTCTGGTGGATCAAGCTGAGGCTTTCTCTGGCCGGGGGACAATTGCTGTGGTTAGACCAGTCTTCCAGGACTATGGTAAGAATGTCAAAGGTTGGGATGAGGTGGGATGGTGAATGAACACAGAGAGAGGAGAATCTCCTAGAAGGGAAAGCGAGCTGTGGGGAAGGACTCACATTCTTAGCGCTTCCAGTCTCACCCATCCATGCTTCCCTTACTTTCTCAGGTATGATTTTTGCCAACGGGGAACGCTGGAAGACCCTTCGGCGGTTCTCTCTGGCCACCATGAGAGACTTTGGGATGGGGAAGCGGAGTGTGGAGGAGCGGATTCAGGAGGAGGCCCAATGTCTGGTGGAGGAACTCAGGAAATCCCAGGGTGAGTCTCTGAGAGGTACAAGGTGGAGGCTGACTGACATATGCTCTTCTCGGCTCTCTGGATCTGAATCCTGGTCCCAGTCATGAGTAGCTTAGTTACCTTGATGGAGTGAGCTACCGTCTCTGCAAATACTAATAACAATGCATCTTATGTATAATACTGAGAGGAAATTAAATAAAATGGTGTATTCAAGTGCAGGACCTGGTGCGCCATATGTGCAAATGGGGTAACAGCTTGCTGATACTCTTTGAGTTGGGGAGGGACAGGTTTACAGAAACGGAGCCAAAGCCAAATGTTCCCCTGATGCCACGTCTCCTGTCCTGCATCCTCATCCTCCAGGAGCCCCCGTGGACCCCACCTTCCTCTTCCAGTGCATCACAGCCAACATCATCTGCTCCATTGTCTTTGGAGAGCGCTTTGACTACAAAGACCGCCAGTTCCTGCGCCTGCTGGACCTATTCTATCGGTCATTCTCACTCATCAGCTCATTCTCCAGCCAGGTCAGTGGGATGTAGCTGAGAGAGTAGAGGACTTGTCTATCATGCATGAATTCTGGAGTCCATACCTAGCACAAAATAAGCCAGGTGTGGTGCTACATCTATGAAAACACCCATTCATGGGAGCTCAGGGTTCAAGGCCATCTTTGGAAAAATACTGAATTTGAGGACAGTCTGAAAGACAATGAGACCTTGATTGACAAAAATGAAAACAAAATGGCAGGCAGGAAGATACAGAATGTGATGTAAGTGCCAGAGAAAGATTTAGAGGGACGGACTGATGGCAAGCTGTATGTGTATGTGCAGGAGAAATGACGGAACAAGAGGAGATGAGCAAAAATGTGCAGGAGAATAAAGGACAGGGAGGGGCAGAGGATGGGAGCAGGGAGGGCGGGTCCTCATGACGTCCGTGAGACCAGGAACACATCCTGCTTCCTGCCCTTCAGGTGACCTCCTGGGTCCTTCTTTCTTCCAGGTGTTTGAACTCTTCTCTGGATTCTTGAAATACTTTCCTGGTACCCACAGACAAATCTCCAAAAACCTGCAAGAAATCCTTGTCTACATTGGCCAGAGTGTGGAGAAGCATCGGGCAACCCTGGATCCCAGCAACCCCAGAGACTTCATCGATACCTACCTTCTCCGCATGGAGAAAGTAAGTCCTGCATGAATGGGAAAGGGGAGGGGTGAGAGGGAAGGCTGAGGATGTGAGCCAAGGATGGGGGGGAGGATGGGGAGAAGAGACGGGAAATGGAGAGGGGGGTGCAGAAGAATCTAGAAATAAACAATAGAAAAGGGAGGAGAAAATGAAATATGAAAAAGGAAGGCTGGGAAGAAACACAGGGCAAGGGGCAGAAAGGAGAAAAGATCTCAGGGTAAGTAAGAAAGAGCCTGGGAAACGAACCATGATAACCTACCAAAGAGCAAAGTAGAGAGAGGAGAAGACAGAACCCTCAGAGGGCAAGTGACATCTTTGAGGACTGAGAAATGCCATGCAGTCCATATAGTGAGACAGCGGACAGTGCCCAGAGATGGGTGTGCATCTCCCTGCAAGGCTCCAGTCACCCCGACCCTCCCTTCTCTCCCATCTGTAACCAGGAGAAGTCCAACCAGCAGACGGAGTTCGGTCACGAGAACCTCATGATCTCTGTGCTGTCTCTGTTCTTTGCGGGCACCGAGACCAGCAGCACCACCCTCCGCTATGGCTTCCTGCTCATGCTCAAATACCCCCATGTTGCAGGTGGGTCACATGTGGCCAGTTGGGGGATCTTCTAGCTCCCTTTTGGCTACTGAGGTTTGTGTATGTGAGAGAGACATGGGGCTTTATATCTGGAGCTCTGAAGGCTTTGGTCTACTTCTAAACTAGGTCAGGGCTGTGGGTGGTGTGTGAAGGAACCCTCAGCTGACCCGTTTTTGTTGTTTTTTTCTTTCATTTAAAGGTTCATCCATCCATCTGTCTCTCTATTCACTTATCTGTCCATCTGTACATTCTTCCATCTGTCTGTCCATCCATCCATTTGTCATCCATCTATCCATCCAAAAATAAATTGTCATTGATAATTCACATATTTCTTTCCATTGTCTATCCATCCCTCTATTCATCCTCTAATTGAATCATCTTGACTTACACATGAATACATAATCCAGTGTTCAGTCTGTTCATTTCATGAGCTCATGACTCTACCCATTTATTAATTGGTTTAACCTTAATTTTATTAGGTATTCATTTTTACATGCATCCATTGGTAGATTGATTTGCTAATTTACCTACTTCTCCATTATATACCTGAGGATAAGGCCCTGAGGTTTTAGTATAAAAGTCCATGTAAAGTTATGGCATATGCGAAGTGCAAGTGTGTGTGTGTTCATGCACATGCATATGTGTGTGTATATGTATGTGTGTGTATAGAAAGACAATTAATTCCCCTGCAAAGGTGAGAAGGTTTATTACCTTCATCCCTCACATCAACATGATTGCCCTGGTCTCCCTATGTGGTAGCCCTTGTCTGTATGCTCTTTAAAAAAAAAAAAAAAACCCATAAAATTCAGGCTGATGCTCATGGAGGAGAGCTTTAATACAGTTTTTAACATAGGCACAGAGAGATGGTCACTTAAGAACAGAACACTTGTTTGTACCCACAAGTACATTGCTATCTCAGACAGTCTCCCTGATGTACTCTTTTCTGGCTTGTTGGCTCACAGAAAAAAAAATATCATTGCTATACAGCAGGCAGAGTAGATCCATTGTTCTCCTTTTCTGTGCAGAGAAAGTCCAAAAGGAGATCGATCAGGTGATTGGCTCACACCGTCTCCCAAACCTTGATGACCGCATCAAAATGCCATATACCGAGGCTGTCATTTACGAGATTCAGAGATTTTCAGATCTCGTTCCAATTGGTGTCCCACACAAAGTCACCAAAGACACATTGTTCCGAGGGTATCTGCTCCCCAAGGTGAGACCAACTGCGATTCCGTATCTCTGCTCCATGAATCTCCTGCGTTCCCCTCAATCCTGTTGATTTCTCAGTATTGATTGATTGTTTACTTATGAGGAGTCAGGGTACGCTAACATCTCTGTGTCTCATAATGTCTCTAGAACATGGAAGTGTACCCCATCCTGAGTTCAGCGCTCCATGACCCTCAGTACTTTAAACAACCAGACACCTTCAATCCTGACCACTTCCTGGATGCCAATGGAGCAGTGAAGAAAACCGAAGCTTTCATGCCCTTCTCTATAGGTGAGACCCGCGTGTGCTTCCTTTCCCAGACACTAGAGGGCAGACTCATCCTCCAGGACACACACAGGACTAGGTCCATGTTCACTGAGTCTATTTCAGCTGCTTTGCCTGAACCATCCCATTCACCCTGGCTACAGTCCCACGAGGGGACTCTTAAACTAAAGGAGCCTTGATCAGGAGGACTTTGGGGAAGTATTTAAAATGCTCTAAACCTTAGCTAATGCATTTTCTTAAGAAACAGCAGCAAAAACACTGACATCATCCATGAACTCTGTTATGAACGGTAGGGTCTTGAAGGCTGGAGAGACGTTGACTTTAGCTGTGAGCAGTTGGGAGATGGGCATGTCTGACATGCTTGTCTCTCTTTGCAGTAAATACTCTGGCCTGGTAAATTGTAAGAGAAATCAAACTCACTAGCATTTATTTGAACAAAGAAAGCATTCATGATGGATTATATCCTGAGCCAGAGAAAGTTCAGCGTCAGTACCGGTGTCTATAGACAAGCGGGAGCTGGGCATGGACACATAGATTGAGGGTACCAGCTCTGCTTTTGCCTTATTTGGCCATACTGGAGTAGGTGGAAGCCTGGGGTGGGTCAACTGCTCTGAGTGACTGAGGCGTCTTCTTCATTGAAAGAAAATAATATCAAGTTAGCTCAGATGCCTGCTGTGTTTGGTGAGTTTGTTTTATGCAGAGGCTGCCTCTGGCCAAATTTAATTCAGTTTAATAGACTCCATGCTATATAAACACAGAAACTTTGTGTTCAGGTTTCTTTTCTTTTGGAGAAAGAGGCATTTGAGAAAAACAGTTTCTTAGACTTTAGTTGCCCTCACAAAGTCCTCCTGCTAGGTATGGAACCCAAAGCTGAGTGTGTGTTAAACAAGTTCTCTTTAAAAGGGCCCACACCTCCAGACTCTCTCTCCTTGGTGCATTCTAGAAGATGCTCTTCTGCTGAGCCTCTCTGTCTGCAGCCCCTCACTGAGGGATTTTAGGCCAGTGTTCTCCTGCTGAACCATGCCTCAGCTAAGAATTGTCTAGTCCTGAGTGTCCAAGTGACTTCAGTGACCCTGAGCTCAGCCTGGACTCTGTTGGACCTCCTTTCTTCTTTGATCTTCAGAGTTGTAGACATAGAGGGGGTGAGATATAGATGAATTATCTGTATAACAACCCCAAGTTTTGGTGGGTATGAGAAAATTTTGAAATAAAAGGAATAAAGATAATGGAAAAAAATAATAAAAAACTGACCCCAAGTTTAGAAAGTCAGAGATGTTTAGATAAAGGATATAAGAAGAAGACACAGAAGGAATGTGTGACTAGCAATGGTTAGACAGAGAAGACAGGGGTTAGGATATTGGCTAGAAAGTTGAGAAAAAGCAGACAGACAAGAATATGTAAAATCCATAGTGATGATAGGTACAGACACAGGTTCAGGAAGATGCTATGGGAGACAAGCAAGAGAGTGAGAAAACCAGCAAACCCAAAGGATATGCAGGCCAAAGAGACACACACAGTATCTAAAATATCAGCTGCAGCAATGGCATATTGTGTAGAGAGTGAGATTAGTCATTGAAAGCTGCACTGGAAAAATCTGAGTCAGAAAACTCGTCCTGGGAGAACCATCTCAGAGAGATACTCCATGAATTTCAAAGTTCATGCCATCTAAGTTGTGCAAATGGGGTGCCCAAGGGGATAGGATGCTTTTCCTAGATACCCCTAGACAGACACATTTTCCCAATAACTGGAGGGCACAGGGGTTGCTGGGAAATGTCCACCTGGAGGCCTGAGGCAAGCAGCTGCAGACTAAGAATCACTGAGGCACAGGGCAGGTGCTGGAGCAGAGCTCTGCCTGGGCTTCCAGACTCCCATTGCTCTGTGGTGCTCATGCCCTGGATGAGAAAACAACAAGGGCCCCTTATGTCTCTGAGAAGCCGGTGGGTGCCAGTGACCCCTTATCATGTGCCCCTGCCCATCCTCAGTTGTATGGACAATTGTGTATGGGAACCTGTGAAGTTCGTTGGTCTAGGGATGAAGAAGCAAAGAGGCAGAGAAAGAGACAAAGGAGGGTGGGGACCAGAAACAGAGGAACAGAGAAAGAGGAGAGACAGGGAGGTCTGGCTCTGTAGCCCATCACCTTCTGGCCCAGTCCTGCACTTGCAGGCGTGTGCCTCCACGTCTGGCTCACACACGACCTTCACCACCATCCGGTTGTTAGCCTAGGAGTGTCTGTACACAGTCCCTTCATCCCCAGGGCAGCCAGTGAGATGGGCACCAATCGCTCACATATGTGAGAGAGGAGGGCCCACTAAAGATGCTTCATTATCCATGTGTACACATACACACTTTGTTCCTACTCCTAGTGTGTTCTTACAGTCCTGGAAGAAAGGACTCTGATAACCTATTGCAATCTGTCAGAGGTGACCACAAGATATCCACCAACAAATTGGCACATGTTATGATTTATTTATTTGTTGTGTATGTGGTTGTTATAATTTACTTATTCATTGTGTATGTGGTTGTATGCATATACATGTGGGCTCTGGTGGGTGTGTATATGTTTCTGTCAGAGGACAGACTGTGGGGATTGGTTCTCTCCTGTGGATCCGGGGGATTGAACTCATGTCCTCAAGATTGATGGTAAGCTTCTTCCTGTGCTAAGATATCTCACTGGCCCTTGAACTGGTTCTTTAAGGCTTTGGGAGTCTCTTAACATTCCCCCTTGAATTGCATGATGAGGGTCAAACTCATCCTTACTCATTGCAATGGGCACAGTTGACTGGTTTAGGGAAGGGATAGTGGGAAGGTTTTCTGCTGACCTGGACTCACATGACTCATCCTCTCTGCCCACAGGAAAGCGCATTTGTCTTGGAGAAGGCATTGCTCGCAATGAATTGTTCCTTTTCTTCACCACCATCCTCCAGAACTTCTCTGTGTCTAGTCCCGTGGCTCCTGAGGACATTGACCTCAGTCCCAAGGAGAGTGGCTTTGGGAAAGTTCCCAAAACATACCAGATCTGCTTCTTGGCCCGATGACTGGGCTGAGGTGGCCAGGTGTTGGCCAGGCTCCTGTTGAGAATGATCCCATCTTTCTTGCTCTGAGAGACCTGCTGGAATGCAGGCCCCTGGTCACTGCTCACTTCCATTCTCCTCACTGAAGCTTCTGCAAAGCTCTGAGGGGTGGGTAGGCTTCTGCCCTGTGAATGGCACTGGAGAAATCAATCAAGTCCACATCTCCTGCTCAGTCACTTCTCTATTGCTCTCCACAGCCATGGTCCCCATGTGTCAGCTCCCAGTGCTCCATGACCTAAACTGATGGACTCTGTATATAGTCTGAATGTTCTGTCTGCAGATTTGACTAACATGTATGATTCATGTAAACAGAATCCCCTAGTGTGTCATCTTTGGTGTCTGGTGTCTTTTACTCTGCACAGTATTATTGAGGTTCCTGATAGTCACAGGAACTATCAGGACATGTCAGACTATCAGACACTGTCCATGTCTTCATGGGCTTTCATCATGATCTCCTTCAGCATCCCCTCTCTGGGCAGAGGCCTCCTCAAAGCCTGGTCCCTGAGCTATGTGATTCTGAACACCGACCTCAGGCTCCCTATGTTTCTCACCAAAAATCACACCAATACCTTCATCAGTCGTGGTATCTAAAGGAATAGGACTAACAGAATCGACTTGTCTGTGTATGTATGTGTCTGTCTATCTATCTATCTATCTATCTATCTATCTATCTATCTATCTATCTATGGGATTCATTAGACTTGCTTTCATGGTATGGTATTTTAATGCAGCTAAGATTGTTACATAATGGAAAGACTGAGAATCTGGTACTTGACCGTCAAGAGTGTCTAAGCCTCAGCTGTCCCAGATGGTGCTGAAGTCATTGAAGATGCCCGGAAAGCTGATGGCTTTAGTCTCTGTAGAAACGCAGAGGAGTTTGGATCAAATATATTGCTATAATGGAAGAGCAAATGCCTCACCAGACACCAGTGTAGCACTCTTAGAAACAACTGCTTCTAAAAGCACAGATTGGAAGTATCTGCTAATTATAACTTCCCAACCTCTGGTATTCTCCTCAGTAGAAAACAGAGTCTATGGGAACAGGACCCTGTTAGAGAGAGATGGGTCAGGGGGAAGGTCAGAGAGTGACCTATGCTGTGAGACTGCCAGGAGGAGGAAGTGATCGCCACTCAAGAGACACAGGTGCTTCTACCTCTCCACTGTCAGGCTGCAGCCTCTCTCCACCTGATTGCTGAACCTTAAACTGATTTCCCCTACTTCTCCATTTTCTCTCTTCTGTGGCTGTCACAGGGCAGAGAGTAAAATGGGGTGCCTAGAGAAATCACGTCAGCATTGCGGTTGTGGTGTATGCAAACATAGAGATTCACCCAGTAACATGCAACTTTGCTTCTGTCAATCATGTCATATTGTGAAACTAAGAACATACAGAGTGTCCCCACAATGCAAAATATACTTGTGAGCCACACATGGCGGCTCTTACCTGTAATCTCAATATTTAGGAGGTGGAAGGAGGCGGATCTCTGAGTTTGAGGCCAGTCTGGTCTACAGAGTGAGTTCCAGGACAGCCAGGGCTACACAGAGAAACATTATCTTGAAAACCAAAGCAATACAGAGACACACCACCAGCACTACCACAATACACACACAAATACACACACATCTAGAGGAACACACCAAAGCACACACATGGATATTTACATAATAAATATGGCTTCACATATGCAGCACATACAGTGAAAGCCATGCCTGAGTATATAAACAGATAAAACTGAGCTGACCAGGGCACATTCACCCCCAGACATCAAGATGCATTACTCCTACTGTTTTTTTTTCCTGCTTACCTGTTTAATTGTCCTTGCCAACATCTGTGGAATAGAGAGTGAGCAGGTTCCCAGGCAGTGTGGGTGCTCACTCACCTGGGTAATAATGAGATGGAAGGCAGGAGCAGCTGAAGTTGCTCAACTGGGTGGAGAGGCAGGTTCATCATAAAAGGTTCTGCTGGAGTGTGCAGTGGAGTCCACGGTGGCCAGACCAGGACCATGGCTCCCACTGTCCTGCTCCTCCTCGCTCTCCTGGTGGGCTTCTTACTGCTCATGGTCAGGGGACACCCAAAAGCTCGTGGCCACCTCCCACCAGGACCCCGTCCTCTGCCCCTCTTGGGGAACCTCCTGCAGATCGACAGAAAAGGCTTCCTCAACTCCTTCATGCAGGTGAGACATGCACAGGGCCTGTGCTATATAGATTTAGCTCCATGTTTACTCCTGGAGATCACTCAGAGCAAAGGACTCTTCCGGGACATAGGTTCAGGTGGGAAGGTCACTGATAACAGGTGAGATGCTGATTGGTGATGGATGGTGCTCAGATCAACAGCTGTGTCCTCGCTATGTTGGGGTTGTGTGGGGCACTGTGCTTGGAGTGTACTGGTGTACTTACCAGTCATAAATGCCGTGGACCATCTAAGCAGCTGACCCTGACACAATCTTTAGGGTCTTCACAAGTGAGATTTCACATCAGTCACCACTTGTTTATTAAATATCAATGAATATCCTTGGCCTCACTTCTCATCTAGAGACCTGAGATAGTGGAAACAATCCCAAATTCCTGTTTCTTCTTCTTCTTCTTCTTCTTCTTCTTCTTCTTCTTCTTCTTCTTCTTCTTCTTCTTCTTCTTCTTCTTCTTCTTCTTCTTTGAGATCTCCAATCTGGATCAATGGTATATTAATTTATTTTTATTAAGGTTTTGATACAATGCCATTCCGCTTTTCCCAGTTTAATCTCAATCTCAGGATCTTCAAGTTTCATATAATGTCTCAGATCTAATCTACATATTGTGAATTCATTGTTGCATAAGATTTGATGGTGTGACTTGGCCTAAAAACATAAGTAGGTCAACATCAAACAAGTGTAGAGCTTTTTCTTAGCACTGCTCCCTAAGCAACATTGGACGCTGACTGCTTTCATAGCATTTCATTTCCATTAGTTGCATTGCAGTCTGGAGCGAGTTAAAGGTCTTAAAGGGATGAGAATGAACTCTTTGTAAACATGGAACCATTGTTTTCAAAGGCTTTCAGCTCTGCAAGGTTGGCATGTTGCCCATATGGTTGAATTGCCAGATATTTTCCTAACTGTCTGTACTGTAGTCATGATTCACATTCAGGACCACTAGTAGCTGACTATTACGTTCCCTTCCCGTGTAACCCAGTGGATGGGTCAGGGATATTCTCTCTGAATGTCTCAAGAGGTGTTGTGCAGGTTGAAGCTGGGTCTTGACCGAGATTCCACGGTCAGAAGGTCAGACTAAATGGTATGAGCAAAGTCCTACATATATGCCTGTATCTATTCCATATCTATATGTAGACTCATATGTACATGCAGGCTGGCCTTTAACTGGCTATATATCCAAATATGACTACTGATTCTTTGGCCTTTACCTTCCCGGGGCTAGGATTATAGTTACGTGTTTAGAACCTCACCGCAACTCTGCAATACTGGTGCACTGATTGGAATACCCAGCCAATCAATGCAGACCCTACCTATGTGGTGAATTCACTCTTCAAATCTTAGGTCCTCAGCAAAGGGAGGGTGGCCAGAGGGAAGCTTTCTATTTGCCAGTCTGTGTCTAGGCATTTTCACTGTGTAACAACAACCTCTGCCCTGACTAACTACAACCCTGGTGCCCTTATGTTTGGCAGCTTCGAGCA
This sequence comes from Sigmodon hispidus, assembly GCA_004025045.1. Classification (NCBI taxonomy): domain Eukaryota; kingdom Metazoa; phylum Chordata; class Mammalia; order Rodentia; family Cricetidae; genus Sigmodon; species Sigmodon hispidus. Next base: position 20,676 of record PVIH01014075.1, on the reverse strand, counting down.
AAATATGGAGATGTGTTCACAGTGCACCTGGGACCAAGGCCCGTGGTCATGCTGTGTGGGACAGAGGCCATAAGGGAGGCTCTGGTGGACCAAGCTGAGGCTTTCTCTGGCCGGGGAACAATTGCTGTTTTTGAGCCAATTGTACAGGGATATGGTGAGATATGGGACAGAGTGGAATGGAGGAAAGTGAGATGTGAAGCCAGAGCTGTGGGGAAGGACTCAAGTTCTTTGAATTTCTAGTGTAACCCAACTATGCTTACTCTGGTTTTTTTTTTTTTTTTTTTTTTTTTTTTTTTTTTTTTTTTTTTTTTTTTTTTTTTTTTTTTTTTTTTTTTTTTTTTTTTTTTTTTTTTTTTTTTTTTTTTTTTTTTTTTTTTTTTTTTTTTTTTTTGCTTAAACAATAAAAATTTATTTTTAAATTAATTCTGGAGATCAAAGGAATAGAATTAAGGAAATAAAAGGATTAATGTCCCAAGGCCTCTTTTCTTGGCTTAGAAATACCCATGTTTTGTCATGTCTTCCAATAGTCTTTCCGTCACACTGCTTACATTTCCTCTTGTAATATGGACAGACTAGATCAGTCTTCCTTGATATTACTTTTATGAAATTACTATTATCTTCAAAGGCACATTTTGAAATCAGAAGAGTTAGGTCGAACTTTTTTTCCAGTTTCTTTTATTTATTAAGCAAACATAAGCCCTGGTATCATAAGTCAAACATAACATAGAAAATGTATGATAAACAAGACAGGCCAGAAATGGCCCTGAAAAAAGGGGCCAGAGTGAATTTCCAGAGCATCATTTATAAATGAGTTGATCTGGCACTCTTTTAGGACTGATCTTTGCTAACGGGGAACGCTGGAAGGCCCTTCGGCGGTTCTCTCTGGCCACCATGAGAGACTTTGGGATGGGGAAGTGGAGTGTGGAGGAGCGGATTCAGGAGGAGGCCCAATGTCTGGTGGAGGAGCTGCGGAAATCCCAGGGTGAGTCTCTGAGAATGAGCATAAAGCAAGATGGTGACACATGGACCTGAGTGCACAGCCAAAGGAAGAGACATACAAGGGTAGAGGAACAGACAGACAAACACACACAAAATTAGAGAAAGAGAATTTGAGACAGAAAAGGGATGTGGGGTGTGTGTGTGTGCATGCGCACACATGTAAAGCATACATATATATGATCAAAGGTATGGGTAGAAAAATACAGAGAAAGAGAAAGCAATGGTGAGGATCATATTGCTCACAAATAACTCAGACATAACTTGAACATAATGGTCAGTTTTGTTTAAAAAAAATCAATCTGTGAATCAGTTTTCTTTGTCAGTTGGGTTTGGTGATGCACACTGGTCCTCTCAGAACTCAGTAAGCAAAAACTGTCATCCTAATTTAAGGACCACCCTGTCTATATAGTGAGGTCTTGTATCAAAAAGGTGTGTGTGTGGGGGGGTATACATGAGTTGTACTGTTTCAGCAGCATATACAGTGGGCAGGGTCATATATGTTTGTAATTCCAGCACTCCAAAGGTGGAGCCAGGATGTTGAGATTTCTTTTTTTTTCTCATCTAAATGTTGATCTTTTCTTTGTGTGTGTCTTTTTTTATTATTATGAATAAAGTCACATTTTCTATCTGTGTATGTCCTTGTTCAAGGTCCCTTCTCCCTCCCCCCCCCTCCAGTCACACTCTCCTCTCCACATCTCCCCATCTCCTCCCCAGCAAGGGCAGGAGGTCCCAAGGTCCCAATATTGCTCAGTTCAGCATTGAATCCTGGCAGACCCACTTTCCTCACCCTAACATCAAGACTGAGTCAGGTGTTCCTCTAGAGGGAGTGGGATCCAAGGTGTATCAGATCCCAAGCAGTTCAGTGGTTGTGATTTGCAGCTTGGACATGCTTTGCTTTTTGCTTTTTTGTTTAGAGTCCACTAATGAATGAGTACATCCCCTGCTTATCTTTCTGGATTTGTGATACCTTGCTCAGGAGGATATTCTCCAAATCTATCCATCTGCCTGCAAATTTTAGGATATCATTTTTCTTACTGCTGAATAGTACTGCATTGTGTAGATGTACCACAGTTTGTTAATCCATTCTTCAGTTGAGGGGAATCTAGGTTGCTTCCAGGTTCTTGCTATTACAAATAATGCTGCTATGAACATAGTTGAGCTAATACCATTGGAGTGAGACTTTGTGTCTTTAGGGTATACACCCAGAAGTGGTATTGCTGGATCCTTGGGGAGATTGATTTTCAGTTTTCAGAGAAACTGCCATACTGCATTCCAGAGTGGCTGAATAAGCTTACACTCCCACCAACAATGAAGGAGTGTTCCCCTTGCTCAGCAACCTCTCCAGCATGGGCTGTCATCTGTGTCTTTTATCTTAGCCAATCTGACAGGTGTCAGGTGGTATCTCAAAGTTGTTTTGATTTGCATTTCTCTGATGGCTAAAGATGGTGAGCACTTTTTCAAGTGCCTTTCAGCCATTCAAAATTCTTGTGCTGAGAATTCCCTTTTTAGTTCTGAACACCACTTTTTTGATTGGGTTATTCAAGGTTTTGGGTTCTAGTTTCTTGAGTTCTTTATATATTTTAGAGATCAGTCCTCTATCACTTGTAGGATTGGTGGAAATCTTTTTCCATTCTGTAGGCTGTTGTTTTGTCCCATTGACAGTGTCCTTGGCTTTACAGAAGCTTCTCAGTTTCATGAGGTTCCATGTATTGATTGTCGTTCTTAGTGTCTGTGCTGCTGATGTTATATTTAGGAAGTGGTTGCCTGTGCCAGTTCATTGGTGGGTATTTCTCACTTTCTTTTCTATAAAGTTCAGAGTGGCTGAGTTTATCTTGAGATCTTTGATCCACTTGGATTTGAGTTTTGTGCAGGGTGACAGGCTTGGATCTATTTGCATTTTTCTATACACTACCACAGGATATTGAGATTTCTAAGGCCATCTTTTACTGTGTATAGAGGACTAAGCCTCTTTGTCTTAGACTTTGTCATTGCCCCTCCACCATGCTCTTATCAAAGACAAATGCAGAGGGCCTAGTAAATGAATTGGAAGTGTGCTGGAGGAACTGAACCCATGTTCTAAGCAGGGAACCCTCTTTTCTTCTTTGTGAATGTGCTGATGAGCAGAAGTGAGCACAGGAGCTGATGGGAGTTTGACTCAGGCACTTCTGGCGACTTCAAGGTTCTTTCTATCAAGGGCACATTGGTGACATGACCATTGTTTGCATCTTCATTTCTTACACCAGGTATTTGTCATCTCTTACTGACCTCTTTTCTCAGGAGGTTTGAGAGGTCAGTGCAAAGGCTGAGAAGAATGACTGGAGAAAGCAATCAGAGATGGAGGCACTCAAACAAAGGAAGAGAAGCCAGCTCTAAGGCTAAGCGTGGAGCTGATGAGGGTGCATGTAAAGTGCACAGGGCTTGTAAATGCACACAGGCAATCCTGAATTCTCTGCACCATTGCTGCAGTGGGAATTAGCTATCAGCTCAGAGACAGGATATTTTCCTGGAAGAAAGTACAGGTTGGAGACTGATATATATACTGTATTTCTTGATTCTAGCATCCTAGTTATGGTCAGCATTAGCTGAGTTGCTTTGGTGAAGGTAGCCCCCCCTTTCTGTGCATGCAAGTAGCATCTCATATTCTGTATAGTATTAAAGGAAGTTAAATAAAATGGTGCATCTCTGAATTACGGGCCTAGACACTTGTGCAAATGTGGTAGTCATTGTTGCTGTTCTTTGAGTAATGAGTGATAGAGGCAGCCTCAAAGAGATGGGGCTGAATCCGAATATTCCCCTAGTTCTATATTCCCTGTCTTTGTCCTGCATCCTCATCCTCCAGGAGCCCCCATGGACCCCACCTTCCTCTTCCAGGGCATCACAGCCAACATCATCTGCTCCATTGTCTTTGGAGAGCGCTTTGACTACAAAGACCCACAGTTCCTGCGCCTGCTGGACCTGTTATACCAGACCATCTCACTCATCAGCTCATTTTCCAGCCAGGTCAGTGGGTCGGAAGACAGGAGCCTTCAGGGCAGAGGAAAGAAGAGGCTGTTCTGTGGGTAAAGAAGGGAGTGTCTTAGGACTGGAAGAAATGCAGGGAAACATGGAGAGGCAAAGGAGCCTGAGGCCAGAAGGGTGGGGAAATGGGGAAGGGGGAGGGAGAGAGAGGGATGTTAAGTAGGGTGGAGAGACCCAAATGTAGAAATACAGAGCCATCCAGACATGAGAAAATAATAATGTGGGTGATACAACTGTGCCTCAGAGGACTTCATATTTCATGCAATAACATCTGAGTTCATCTCCAAGATGTTCCAGCATTTTGATTTTGGAGGCTGTGGTGTCAGAAATTCAAAGTGATCTTTGGCTATATGTTGAGTTGAAAGCCAATCTGGCATAAATGTGTTCAAAAATACAACACCCCAGAAATGAAAACAAATGAGGGCAAAAGAGCAAAGGGGTAGGATGGGAAAGAGCAGAGGAGAGGAAAATGGAAATAAAGAAAAGGTAAAATAATGGCTGCAACCACATTTAGAGATATAGTTCAAAGGCATGCATGTGAATGGTGTACATGTATGAAGTGTATGTATATTCCTTCATGAGGACCCTGGAACACTGCTCATTTCCTGAGACCTGGTAGCTTCAGGTGACGTTCTGGGTTCTTCTTTCTTGCAGATGTTTCAACTCTTCCCTGGCTTCCTAAAATACTTTCCTGGTACCCACAGACAAGTTTCCAAAAACCTGCAGGAAATCCTCGACTACATTGGCCAGAGTGTGGAGAAGCATCGGGCAACCCTGGATCCCAGCAACCCCAGAGACTTCATTGATACCTACCTTCTCCGCATGGAGAAGGTAAGTCCTTCATGAATGAGAGAGGGGGTGGGTGAGAGGGAAGGCTGAGGACCTGAGATGAGGATGGGGGGCAGGATGGGGAGAAGAGACAGGAAATGGAGTGGGGGGTGCAGAAGTGTAGTGGGATTATGTTATATTGCTCCTGTTTCCTGTCATTGTAAATATTCATCCCCCCCTCCTATGGGTTTAATAAAAGCTGATTGGCCAAAGGCAGACAGGAAGTGTGGGTGGCCCTATCAGACTAAGAAAACTTGGGAACATCTCAGAGCAGACACAGATGCCACAGAGTCACTGGAACTCCCAGGAAATGCAGAGGGAAGAAGTTGAAATGCTTCTGTAAGAAAAGGTACTGAGCCTTCCAGCTGAACAAGATGGGTTGAGTTCAGATGAAAGAGATAACAAATTATATGCCTGGGCCTCAGGTCAATCATAAAATTAACACAAGCATCTGTGTGATTTTAAGAGGCAGTGGGCTGCAAGTGAGTCCCAACCTCTGGTCTAGAGCTTGAAAGTCTGAGCCAGAAACTTATTACAACACCGTAGCGTCTAGAAAATAAACAATAGTGGGAGGGAGGAGAAAATGAAATATGAAAAAGGAAGGCTGGGAAGAAACACAGGGCAAGGGGCAGAAAGGAGAAAAGATCTCAGGGTAAGTAAGAAAGAGCCTGGGAAACAAACCATGATAAACTACCAAAGAGCAAAGTAGAGAGAGGAGAAGACAGAACCATCAGAGGGCAAGTGACATCTTTGAGGACTGAGAAATGCCATGCAGTCCATATAGTGAGACAGAGGACAGTGCCCAGAGATGGGTGTGCATCTCCCTGCAAGGCTCCAGTCACCCTGACCCTCCCTTCTCTCCCATCTGTAACCAGGAGAAGTCCAACCAGCAGACGGAGTTCGGTCACGAGAACCTCACGATCTCTGTGCTGTCTCTGTTCTTTGCGGGCACCGAGACCAGCAGCACCACCCTCCGCTATGGCTTCCTGCTCATGCTCAAATACCCCCATGTTGCAGGTGGGTCACATGTGGCCAGTTGGGGGATCTTCTAGCTCCCTTTTGGCTACTGAGGTTTGTGTATGTGAGAGAGACATGGGGCTTTATATCTGGGGCTCTGAAGGCTTTGGTCTACTTCTAAACTAGGTCAGGGCTGTGGGTGGTGTGTGAAGGAACCCTCAGCTGACTCTTTCTCATTGTTTTCTTCTACCATTTAAAGGTTGATCCATCCATCCATTTATCCAACCATGCATCCACCCATTTATCTATCCATCCATCTATCCACCCATTTATCCAAGCATCTCTCCATTCATCCATCATCCCTCTTTCTTTCCTTCAGTCTTTACATCCATCCATTCACTCATCTTTCTGTTCATCTACCTCTCCATCCATTTACTCATTGTATTTATTTACCTGTCCATCAATTATCTACACATTCATTTATTCATCTTTCCGTTCATACATCTACACATGTATTCACCCACTCACGTACTCATGTGCCCCTCCTCCCTGTATCCATAGATTATTAATTATCCTTGATTTTTCATCTCTGCTTCACCTAAGGACATATATTTTGTTAATTTATTTGGATTAAGCAGCTTGTGAGTCTTATTCTTTGATCAGAACTAATTGAGTGAGCTATATCTATTATTTATTCATCGGTTCATTCAAGGAGTGAAATATTTGCATTTCTTAATTCTCCCAATTGGCTTTTGAATTTGCCCATCATGTGCCACACATTTCTCCATGTATCCATTTAATAACTCACTCATTTATATATCATTCAATATGCCTGTTTATTTCTATATTTACTTATTTGCTCATTCGCAAATCCCTTTGATAAGCCTATCATTCACTTGGTTATTGGTTAACTGTGTTCACTGATTTATTTGTGAATGAACCATTTGTTGACTCATGAACTGATTAACAGAGTGAGTGGCGGGTGGAACGTACGCATCCAGTTTATAGGCTGCTCATTGCCTTCACTCAGCAATCTTTCCTGTCAGTAACTGTCTCATCACTTGCTTGGTTGACTTACGCACTCACATTCTAAGAATGTAAAGCTGATGTGATGCTATTGTGAGCGTGCCTGCTGCAGCCTGTGTGTGGAAGTGGGAGAGCAATTGTGTGTAGCTGGGTCTCTCCTCCTCCTTCTCAGGGGTCCTGGATGTCCATGTCAGGGTGGAAGCCAAGTGCATCTACTGGTTGAGACTTTTCAGTAGCCAACCTATGTGCTTCTATCTTACATTCAATTATACATAGAATAATTTGCTTCCTTTTAGATTCTGAGGTTATAGCGTTAGATTCTTAATCTGTATTTTAAAATTAATTTTTACTAATGTTTATTGTTGTTCTGTCTGCATATATGTGTGTGTGAGGGTATCATATCCCCTGGATCTGCAGTCACAGAGTGTGAACTGCCATGTAGATGCTGGGAATTGAACCTAAGTCCTCTTAAAGAGTGATCAATACTCTTGTCCATGGAGTCATCTCTTCAGTCCTCTGTATTTTTAAATATAAATTTTATTAAAAGGCTTCTCTGTGTGTATGTGTGTATGTGTGTGTAATATGTAGGAATACAACTTATAACATTTCTTACATTTCAAATAGGGAAAATTCTTAACACCTCCCTCTGCGGCTCTGCCCTTTGCTGTAGGTTTTCCTTTTCTCTTTCATGAGCATGGTTGGAGCTTTTGAGAGCGACTCTACTATATCTCTAAGGGTGACTAGGGCAATGGGTCCTGAGAAAAACCTGTGTGTCCACAAGCACAATGTCTTTCTCAGCAGAGTCTCCTTGCTCTGTACTGTTCCTAAGCTATTGGCTTGCAGAAAACAGGATCACTGTGCTTAACCATCATGAATTGAGGTCTGGAGTGGGCATTGTCTGTTTTCTGTGCAGAGAAAGTCCAAAAGGAGATCAATAATGTGATTGGCTCACACCGGTTCCCAACCCTTGAGGACCGCACAAAAATGCCATACACCGAGGCTGTCATCCACGAGATTCAGAGATTTTCAGATATTATCCCACTTAGTCTGCCACATAAAGTCACCAAAGACACTTGGTTCCGAGGGTACCTGATCTCCAAGGTGAGACCAGCTATGATTCCACTTGTCTATGCCATGAGCCTCCTACATTCACCTTAAAGCTACTATCATCTTGTTTGTGGTTTCCCAGCATTCTTTCTGATTTTTATTCTTTTGTTCTTATTTTTATTGATTGATTGACTGTCTGCAGGAGGAGTCGGGGTACGCTAACATCTCTGTGCCTCATAATGTCTCTAGAACACGGAAGTGTACCCCATCCTGAGTTCAGCACTCCATGACCCTCAGTACTTTAAACAACCAGACACCTTCAATCCTGACCACTTCCTGGATGCCAATGGAGCAGTGAAGAAAAACGAAGCTTTCATGCCCTTCTCTATAGGTGAGACCCGCATGTGCTTCCTTTCCCAGACACTAGAGGGCAGACTCATCCTCCAGGACACACACATAAGTCTAGGTCCATGTTCACTGAGTCTATTCCAGCTGCTTTGCCTGAACCATCCCATTCACCCTGGCTACAGTCCCATGAGGGGACTCTTAAACTAAAGGAGCCTTGATCAGGAGGACTTTGGGGGAAGTATTTAAAATGCTCTAAACCTGAGCTAATGCATTTTCTTAAGAAACAGCAGCAAAAACACTGACATCATCCATGAACACTGCTACCAACTGGGTAGGATCTTGAAGGCTGGAGAGGCATTAACTTTAGTTGTGAGTACTTGGGAGATGGGCATGTCTTGACATGCTTGTCTCTGTTTGGAGTATACACTCTGGCCTGGGAAACTGTAAGAGAAATCACAGTTACTAGCATTTATTTGAGCAAAGAATTCATTCATGACAATTTCTTGAACCAGAGGAAATTAGTATTAGTAGTGTGGGTAAGAGGTGAGCTATATAAAGCTGAGCCTGGGCGCACAGCTTGAGGGTACCAACTCTGCTTTTACCTTACTTGGCCATGGTAAAGTAGTTGGCATCCTGGAGTTGGTTTGCTGCTATGTTTGGCTCTGACTCAGTTACTTGCTGGCAGAATAATTAGTTGCTTGTGCAATATAACCTCAATTCATTTTGCAGTTCACTGCTAATGAAATTTGGTTGCTTTTATTTATATAGATGGACAGCCTTATGCCAAATTATATTTATTGTAACAAGCTCAAGCCAAGAACAGCTCCATTCATGTCCATAGATTTCGTACGTGTGTGGAGAATGGAAAGTCCAAGAAGGGACTCTTTAGAACTATTAATTCTAGTTATTTCTAATCTAATTCTAGGGGTTTGCAAATGTTAGGCAGGGGCTGTACCCGTGTGCCATACCTCAACCCCTCACTGGGGATTTCTAGGCAGGTACTATGCCCCTGAACTTTACTGTAATTCCTCACTGTGGGATTCTAGGTTGGTGTTCTTCCTCAAACCATAGCGCTAGGTAAAACCTATCTAGAGTTGAGTGTTGTAGTAATTTCAGTGATCCAGAGCTCACATCTACCGGGAAATGTCCAATGAATGGGCTTCCTCCCCTATTTTCATTCATTGTGGGGACATGTTAAGTAGTGGGATAAAAGTATATTTCTCCATTCTGTACTTGGAAATTTAGAGAATATCAGCAATGCAGAGAATTGAGTCTAGAAAGAGCTAGGCAACAGAGAGATAATAGAATTGAAACAGGATCTTAACAAAGAGAGGCACAGTGTGACTGGGACAAGTTACACTGCTCAGTGTCAACATGCCAACCTAGAATCATCTGGGAAGAGGGTTTCATTTGAGGAATTGCCTACCTCAGGATGGTCTGTGGGAGATTTTCTTGATTGTTAATAGATATGTGATGACTCAGGCCATTGTGGGTAGTATTATTCCTTGTGTGAGGGGCCAGGCACATGTAAGAGATGGACCATCTAAGCTGAAATATGAGGAAATAAGCAACATACTCTTGTCTGTGAATAAGGATTGACTAGTTGTTTTCACTCCAAGAAGGTAGGAACCATGGTCTTGCTTGTAGATGTGGGTTGACCAGTTGTCTCCAGCTCTTGGTTTTTTTTTTTTTTTTGACTCCTCTGGCCTGTCAGTCAATAACCTGGACTAGTAACTCAAAGAGAAGACTTTTCCTCAACTCTGCTGCTCTTTTGTTCAGTATATTTGTGACTACAACAGAAATGAATTCGGAACATAAGAGAGCCATGTAGAAGAGGTATTTTATAAGTGATGGAGAGTAAAATGAGATGATGGGAGAATGGGAGGAAAAGATGTAATTAAGACATGGAAATGTCAGAACAGGAGATAATCCGGTGATAGAAAATGAAAAGGGAGCAGAACAGAATAAGAAACAGATCAAAGGGGCATAAAGAAGATATTGAATAAAAAATAGGAGAACAAGAGAGAGAGAGAGACACACAGACGAGAGACAGAGACACACAGAGAGAGACAGAGAGACCAAAAAGAAGGAAAGGAAGGTAGAAACAATAGAGTGTTTAGATTCAAGCAAAAAAGAAAAATAAGTAAAAGATACAAGTTGATTGCCTTAGCCAGCAAGAAAAATATGAAACCAAAAAGTATTTGAGCCAAAAGACATGAGTGGTGGCCAAATTGTCAGCTCCAGGCACAGTGGTATTGTGCTGAGAGTGAGATCAGCCATTAAAATCTGCTCTGAAAAAAAAAAAAAATGGGTCACAAAACCAGTTCTGGGAGAACCATCTCTGAGTGATACTCCATGAAATTCTAAGCTCATATCACATAAATCTGAAAAGGAGGTGCCTAAAGACATAGGTTGCTTTTTCTAAATACTCTCACACAGACAGGATTTCCCAACTACTGGAGGGCACAGGGGTTGCTGGGAAATGTCTCCTCCACTTGGAGGCCTGAGGCAGCCAGCTCCAGATTAAAATCACTGTGGTACAGGGCAGGTGGTGGAGCCTCTGTCTGGGTTTCCAGACTCCCATTGCTCTGTGGTGCTCATGCCCTGGATGACGAAACACCAAGAGCCCTATATGTCTCTGAGAAGCCGGTGGATGCCAGTGACCCCTTATCATGGGCCCCTGCCCATCCTCAGTTGTATGGACAATTGTGTATGGGAACCTGATGAAGTTCATTGTTCTAGGATTGAGACCAAAAAGGGAAGAGCAAAAGTGTGGGAGATACAGAGCATCTTCTCTTCCTTTCCTCTCTCTCTCTCCTTTCTTTCCTCCTCATCCTCTTCTTCCTTCTCCTGTTGATTTCTAAGATGCGGTCTTGTGCTACAGCCCAGGCAGTTTTGAAGTCATGATACTCCTGCGTCACCTTCTCACATACTGGGATTAAATCCATGTACCATCATGCCTGGTTAATATAGAGCTGTTAATATCAGTCAGTTGTCAATTGAAGAGTCATTACAAGCATTAACTTTCTGTTCACAATAACCTTACAAGCTGGATGCCATTGTTCTCATGAGAGAAATTAAGAATACTAATAAGGTCATGTCTTAAATGCACCCCCCCACACACACACACCCTAGCCATACTCATCTCCAAGGTGGTCCTTACTTCCTATGCGGCAATGAATGCTTTGGAAATCCAGCTCTGTCACAAGTCAATGTAAGCTATTCACCTAACATTTTACACTTATTTTTGAGAGGTGGAGGACTTCTTTATAATTTCTTAGACTTTCAGGTTAAGGTTAGGGTTAGGGTTAGGTGCAATGGGCTTACTGCATTTAGCAGTTAGGTGCATCACACTTACTGCAATGGGCACAGTTGTCTGTATTTAGGGATGGGATAGTCCAAAATTTGTATCTTGTCCTGAAGTTCACATGGCTCATCCTCTGTGCTCTCAGGAAAGCGCATTTGTCTTGGTGAACGCATCGCTCGCAATGAATTGTTCCTTTTCTTCACCACCATCCTCCAGAACTTCTCTGTGTCCAGTCCTGTGGCTCCTGAGGACATTGACCTCACTCCCAAGGAGAGTGGTGTAAGCAAAATACCCCCCAAAACCCAGATTCACTTCCTGCCCCACTGAGTAGGGCTGAGGAAAGACAGCCAGCGCATTTCAGGGTCCTCAAGTGTCTCCACTTCTGTCCATCTATGGTGTCATGTTCTTCTCTGTGAACAGAACTGAAAAAAAAAAGCCCAATCAGGTTCCTTTCTTGAAGTATGAACAGAGAGACTTCTGAAGGCTACTACTTGTTCTGTATTGCCTGTCTCATGCTTTTAAAAGCCATAGTCCCATCTTATGCACACTCTGTGCTAATAGACTGAATATGGTCTCTCATGAATCACCGCCCACATATTGTTGTGTTTAGGGTCATGGTGAATAACAGAGGTCATTTTTTTTTAACCTATGAATAACAGAGGTCACACATGACATCACACTGCAGGGAGTGGGGGTATAAGATCACACCATGATTCCAGAGCAAACTCTTTGCTATGACAACTCCCTACCCTTATGTATATTTAAATTGAGCTGAAAATTACATAACAAAACTTTGTTTTTTTAATTTAGTATTTCAAGACAGAGTCTCATTTAGCTCAGATTGTCCTCAAAACTCCTATATGCATTCAAAGATGACTTCAACTCTGGATCTGCTTTTCTTTATTTCCCAGACACTGGTGACAGGCACGTAGACTACATTCAGATTTTAAACTGACTGTATTTTAATGTCTACATTATAATGCCTTTTAATTAATTCACAACAGTGTATAACTGCAATATCTAATTCCAGGAATTTGGTCACATTGACACCCTCTCCAGCCTTATCTGTTAAGAAACCCGACTCTTGTCCTCTCTATTCTTAGAGCCTACAGAATCTGGTTTCTGGGTCAATGGATTTGCTTGACTTGTTTGTCTCATAGAAATAAAACCAACAAAGTGTGACCTTTTATGTTGGGTGTCTTTTATGGTACAGCATGTTTTCAAGGTTCCTACATGTTTCAGGACATGCCTCCACATCTTCATAGGCCTTTCTGCATTCTTTCTTAACATCCTCTTCCTACATCTTCTCTGTAGGCAAGTACCTCACCTCTGCTTAGCTTCTCTTCCATTTCTCCCTTTAAGGCTCTCCATTGATCTCATAAACACACAAAGATTTCTCCCTGTTGGGGGGTGTCCTTGCTGTGTTTGATTTTGGGGTGAGGATTGTCTGTCTGTTTGTTGAGATAGGCTCTCACTATGTAGCTGGCTTTGAACTTACTAAAATCTATCTGCTTCACTTTCTAGAGTACTGGGTTTAAAGGATTGCACTATCACATCCTGCTTAAACACCGTTGGCCTTTTTGTTTTGTGATTGTTATTGTTTGTTGTTATTGTTTTGGTGTATGTGTGTGTTGGTGTTTGTAAATATGTCTGTGCAATATATGAGTGTCTGGTGCCCATGGAAGCCAGAGGCTGGCATTTGCAGAAGAGGGTATCTGATCCCTTGGTACTAGACATACAGATGGCTGAAAATATGGATGCTTGACACTGTACCCATGTCCTCTAGAAGATCTGGAATGGAAGCCATTTGTTTTAATCACTAAGACATCCCTTCATTTCTATTTTTGGAGGTCAATTCCCAGATACTTAGGAATTTTTCAAGCAAGTTGTTTAGGTGAGAACATTTTTATTGTGAAGGGTGAACAGACTATCTTATTCACTGCTCTGCTGTGGGCACCAGCAACAAGAAGTGACTGATACCAGGTGTTCAAAATATCTGCCAAGGAAGGAATAAGTACATACACAAACAAGTGATGATGAAATACTCACTGGTTCAGCTCACTCATTGTGTGGCCAGACCTATCTCTAATCTGTCTCGTTTCCTTATGGTGCCTAGAGTTCCATCCCTGTCTCCAGGGTCCAGGTTTGCCCCAGATCTTCAATCTATTTAGTCTTGATGCCTGTAGCTCTCTGTCACTCTCTGACAGAGGTGGCCAGGGGCCATACTTTCTTTGGAGCCACTTGAAACAGAAGGAAAATACTGTTTATTTAACATCCACAGAAACAATGATGTTTCCAATCAGTCATTGGCCAATGGGGAGCGAGCTTTCCCCTTCAAATCTGAGATGCTAAATTTCCTGCCTGAGTTTCCTGTAGTCTCTAAAGAGTTAACAGGAGCTTTGTCAAGGCAGAGTCCTGACACACCCTCATCCACCAACCACAAAAATAAAACAAGGGAGAACCTGTTTTTCTTGAAGCTCCAGCTTCTTATTTTTAAAATTTCTTTCATTTTTTGAGATTATAATATAGTTACACTATTTACCTTTTCTTTGTTCTCCATATAAACTCTCCCATATGCCTTTCTTTCTCCAATGGTTTTATTAATTGTTATTACTTGAATATATGTATATGCATACACACATATATTTGTGAGTGTATATATATTTGTATGTATATATATTTCTAAATACATAACTACAACCTGATCAGTCTGTCTAATGTTATTTGTATATATGGGTTCAGGGTTGGCCATTTGGTATTGGGTGACTTGGTGTGCTCTTTCCTGGGAAGGCTATTTCTCTGGCTCTCTGTGTTTGTTAGCTGCCTTGTACAGTGTTGAGACCTTGTAGATGTTCCCTGCTTCTGCTATAGCACATCTATTGATGTCCTGGTTCCTTCTGGTAAGACATGATAGGCATATCTTCTGGCAATCTTTAGAGACATGATTTCATAGCAAACCTCAGACTATTACAGTCTTTCCATCCCATCCACCCCATCTTCCATTCCCTGTGTGTTCTCATTCTCCCTCATCTGCATCTTGTTAGTCTGGCCCTGGGATGGCTCCAGCTCAAGGATTGTCTCTCCCTTGGACAATGGATTCTGCCTTTGCTGGAGAACATTTTGCAAACAGACCCCACAAGCTTACTCAAATCGTTCCAAGGGGTGAGATGTGGAGGAGGACATGGTAAGGAGGCAGGAGGAAGAAAGGGATGCTCACAGGCAGCAAAGAGTTGCAAGTTCAAAAATTCAACAGGTGTCTCCAGATCAGGTTGGGAATTCCATTCTTCCAGTCATGGCACTAGAGAAACTTCTAGAATTCTTATGAGAAGGAAGATAGGTAAGGAGATAGGTGCTGGTGTATGTACTGTGGTCTCCATCATGAGAGCAGCATTTGTGTGGACGGAGTCTATGAAACTCAGAGTCTAGAGCTGGGAAGGTTCTCAGAGAAGCTGGGCCTGGGGGATGTGGCAAAGGGTGTGTGAAAGATGATCACATAAATCCACAGAGCTCAAGTTTGGCTTCTTCCCTGATGAGACCCAGATAACACCAGGGAGTATGATCCAGTGAGAGGAAGGACCCATCACCAGGGTCAGCTTGTGAGGTCTGGGCCTTAACCCTGCAGTTGAAGGGAAATTGGAAGATACTGTCACAGCCTACATGGGGCCTCAGTCGAATCTAGTCCTGGGTTGACATGAGGCCATATGGGAGGCCCTAGTGGAATAGCCTGAGGCTTTCTCTGGACAAAGGACATCATTGTCATCTATCCCATCTTCTAGAAAAGCGGTGAGTTGGGAGACAGGGCTAGGACCCAGAGGAGACAAAGTAACACAAGTCTTCATGCGCTTTCTACTATGCGACACCAATCATGTTTAATCTTCACCAGTGGAAAGCCTTGGGAAGTTCTTGAGCATTTCTTTCCGAGCATCATGAAGGGCTGTGGGAGTGTGGAGCAGTGAGTCAGGAGGAAGATCCACGTTTGGTGGAGAAGCTTCAGAACCTAGGCAGGAGGTTAATGATATAGGGACATAGAGATAGAGAGCATGGCTAGCAAAGGTCCAGACAGAGATATACAGAGAGCTGAAATGATCAACTGCCTTGGAATCTTCCTATTATTTCAATCCTTCTTCGGAGATGACCTCTGAGCCTAGAGAGGAGAGGTGTGATAGAAATGTCCCATTTAGGGCTGAGCAATCCTATTCTTGGCCATTTGTGAGTCTCTGCATCAGTTACCATCTATGGCAAAATAAACATTATCCATTCATTTATTTTTGAGACAGGGTCTATCAACATAGTCCTGATTATTCTGGAACTATGTAAACCAGACTAGTCTCAAACTCACAGAGATCCACCTGCCTCTGCCTCCTGAGTGCTGGGATTGAAGCAGTGTGCCACCATGCCCACCTAAAAAGCTTCTCTGATGGCAGAAATGAGACACACTGATCTGTGACTATATAAATAAATTTTTATAAGTGGGTTCAATACATATCCAATTAGCAGAACAACAGTAAATTCTCCCCTAGGGTTGGATAATCTCTCTGGCCATGGTTTTTTGGCATTATTAATGGTGTTAGACATGGTTTTATCTTATGTGGTGGACCTTAAACCCAGCCAGAAAGGGTTCCACCCAAGTGTCACTCTCATGTCAAATGTTTTCCACTGTGCAGTGGGCATGTCTTTCCACATTGGTCATTACTGTAGCTCAAGAGTTCACAGCTGAGTAAGACTGATGGTCACATTCCTCCCCTAGTAGTGTGCATAATAACTTCCAGTGACCAGTACAGGTGAAGAGAGTGTCCTGGACAATCAATAGCTTCTTGGTTTCTCCCATGTTCTACGATTCTAGTATGCAGTCTTCAGCAATAGGGTCTTACCACCCATCAAATCAGTAGGGTAACAAAGAGCAGTGGCAATAGCCTGTAATGTTTGGCGTTGTCTATGGCCCCAAAACCAGAGAGGTACCTAGCCTATCACTTGGTGACATGGTCAGCATTGTTTCGCTGTAAGAAGACACCAGGGCGATGGCAACTCTTATTATTATTTTTTTAAAGCATTTAATTGGGCTGCCTTACAGGTTCAAAGCCCACTATTTTCATGGCAGGGGGCATGGCCACATGCAGACAGACATGGTAGCTGTGAGTTCGACACCCAGATCTGAAGGTATTTGGAAAACAGATTGATCCTGGCATGAGCCACCCTCAGTGACACACTTCCTCCAACAAGACCACACCTCTTAATCCTTTCCAATAGTACCATTCCCATAGCATTCAAATATATGCATCTTGAGGGGGTGGCTCTCCTATTCACACCACCACACTTGGCTTTTTATTTGATAGAACATGGTGTCTAGTCGGGACATTGTCTCCATTTATATGCGTTTAAAATGTATATATACTTCAGAAAGCTGCTTCTACAGTAGTTGTGGCTTTTCCAAAGGTCTTTAGCATTAATCATAGCTCCATGTACTCCATCCTTCACCCTGTCTTCACATCTGGCACATCACTTAATTCTTCATCCTTCATCCCTCCCCATTCCACCTCCATGATGCCGGCATTCTATGTCCTCACTCGCAGGATCTGTACTGCCCATTAAGAGGGTTTCTCAGGTGTGGGGGGGTCTGGGTCGGTAGAGGGGCTGGGCTCCTTTATCAGGTGTGCCCATTGGCAATGTGCTCAGGTGAACAGAGATCCCTGTGGGAGGTGTGCTGCTCTTTGAGGCCCTCTGGTGTCAGGCGCTGTGGTTTGTCGGTGAACATGGATACCTGAGAAGCAGAGGTGAGAGAAATTGGGAGGTTTAGAGCCCTGCTGTGCAGGGCTGGGACCGAAGGACGCCTCCTAAGCTCCTTGATTCTTGTTTTCGTGAAGTTAGGTTCCATCCACCCTAACATGCCCGGATCCCACTGGACAGACTCCATGGCTGACCTAGGAGGAGCCTCAGGATTTCAGGGTTGAAAAATACTTCCCTCGACTCAGTGCTAGCACCGCCATTAGCAATTTGTGGCTGGAGAGGCAGATCAGTAAAGAAGAGCCCTTGCTGTATGCAGGGGACTGGAGTTTAGTTTGCTCTACCCATGCTGGGCTGGTGGCCGACAGTTGCCTGTAAGTGCAGCTGTAGGGGATGGGAAAGCAAGACAGAATGGGAAGAATGAGAGGAGAGGAGACTGGGGAGATGGAGGTGCTGAGGGTAAGACCGTCTACAGCATAAGCATGTGTGCATCATGCTACAGCAGAGTCTGGATCTTCAGTACACACATTAAAAACAAAAAGGAACAAAGGGGCTAGAGAGATGGCTCAGAGGTTAAGAGCACTGGCTGTTCTTCCAGAGGACCTGAGTTCAATTCCCAGCAACCACATGGTGGCTCACAACCATCTATGATGACATCTGGTGCCCTCTTCTGTATGCTGTATACTTAATAATAAATAAATATTTTTTAAAAAAGGAACAAAGAAAAATCAGTACATGTATACACACATGCTCACGCACACCATACACACACCACATACCTCACACATATACACAGAGACCACACATCTCTCATACTGCACACACACCCCCAATACCACACACATACAGCACACTTGCATCATACACACCCACACACGCATTACAAACCATACACCACACTGTTGGTTTTTTGTGCATGACGCATGACTGGAATCTCAACACCGGGAATACCACGCTAGAGTTTATTAGCAGGACAGTGGACAGAGATGCGGGGAAAAAGAGGGGAAGGGTGTTGTGTGAGCACTTTCTTTAGGAGAATAGGTGGGCTCATGTTTGCATAGCCACACCCAGGGGCGTAGCTGCAACTCTGTTACATTTCAGGTGAATGCTGGCCTTGGGAATGCTTAGACACACCACACATACATATACCACACACACTGACATATACACACAGCACACATACACACGCATATACACATCATACACACATACCCTCACTTCACTCACCACATACCACACACACATATACCACACACACTGACATATACACACAGCACACATGCATATGCACACAGTCACACACAAATACAAATAAAATTCAATAAAAGTCTAGAGAATGCTTTATAATTAAAAAAAAAGAATTCAATGCAGATAGATTTCATTACATTTAAAAAAGCTGTCACTTTTGTGCACCTGCCTTGGTGTGTACAGATATGCTGTTTATAGAACATTTTGTGGTTTTAAAGCAGCCTGGTGGTTTACAAAGCACTTTACATGTTCCAGTTCTGGATTGTGCACAGGACCGAGCCCTTACAAACACCATGTGGCTTAGAAAGTGTCTTACAATTGATAGAGAAGTTTCGCTTGCTACATTCCTTTGGTGGCATTCATTCTTGTAAAGTGATTTTCTATTTCACAAAGTCAACATTTTGTTAATTCTTTTGTAATGTTCACAGAGAAGCTGCCATGAATAAAGGGCTTAATTCTGCCTACAAAGCTCATTAAATGGAAAACCACTCGATGATGGCTGAAATTTTTTTCAACACCCTTAAAGGAAGGGTTTTTTTTTTTTTTTTTCTTTCTAATCTTTCAACATTGATTTGCCTGTTTCCTGAATGTCCACTAGGGGGCAGGCAGGATACTAGCTAGGCGTGGGATTTGACACTCTGTTCTGGGTCCATTTCTATTACCAGGATAAAATGCCCCAACAACAGAGGGCAGGGAAGGTTATTCTGCGTACAATCCCAGGTTTCAGCTCACTAGTGGAGGAGAAGTCAATGCAGAAACTCCAGATAGGTTCCTATCACATCCACAGTCAATATCAGAGAGAAATGAACATGCACCCTTGCTTGCTTGTGTTAGCACACTTTCTCTGGTCTCTCAAACTTCTCCAAACCAGGAAAAGGTGTTGTTCACAGTGGGCTAGATCTTACTACACCAAGACACAGAACAACCCAATGCACACTAGCCTTCACCGAGACTTTCCCCCAAGTGATTCTACCTAGTGAGACCGTGTCTCAAAACAACACACACACACACACACACACACACACACACACACACACACACAACCCTACCACATCCCTGGGTCCCTGAAAAATTTGCCATGGATGTAAATAAAGACAGGGTCATGCCGTGCTATCCAGGCTGTTCTCAAAGGCTGTTGCCTCGTCCTCCTGAGTGCTGATATTATAGGCCTGAGCTACAGGCTGGGCTTGGCATGACTCTAAGCTTTGTAGACTAGATAAGACTGGAGCACTCAGGCCTCATTCTTTTCAGCCTAAGAACCCGTGTTCTGTCTCCAGAATCCTTTCTTCCCCCATTACTCTTGCAGTTCTAGGATTTGCCCTGTAGGGGGAGCACCAGACCCGGGAGAACCCTCGTGATGCTCAGAAGGTCCATTCTCAGGTTTCATCTCAATGACAACAGCTGAGACACCTAACTTACACAGAGAAAAGTTGATTTGGGCGCACAGTTTTGAAGATCCCACTGTGAGCAGGTGGACCCCACGGCTTTGGACCCTTTCATGGCAGTCTTGTGTGGCAGTGGAGGGAGACATTTGGTGCACCATCTCCAAACAGGGCCATCCTGAGGATCGACTTAACATATAAACCAATAAGTGAAGTTCAGCTTCCTCCACCCTTTAAAAACCTCACTGTCACATGCTGACCTGCTATTGCTCTTGCCCTCAGTCGGCTTTGGGGAAGGTGCTGGAAACTAGGGAAGTAAAAACTGTGTTGCAGAGGCATCTCTCTGGGTAAGAGTGCTATGTAAGCATGAGAAGCTGAGTTCAAATCCCCATCGTTCATGTAAAAATCTGGGTGTGGCCATGAGCACCTGTAATCTGAGCACAGGTAGGGAGGATAGAGACAGGAGCATTGCTTCTTCAGTGGGAGACCCGGTTTGAAGTGAATAAGGTGGACAATGATAGTCTCTGTATATCTACACACAAAGATACACACACACACACACACACACACACACACACACACACACAGACTGATTGTTCAAAATTATTATCCTAACTCGTTGGTGTTGTCCTACCTTGTCTTTCTACGGAAACCTCAATGATTATATTTATTTTCCTTTGTGCTGCTGTGGAGGGGATGATCCCAGGACTATGAGAATGCTAGAAAGGGCTCTACCACTGAGCCACACCCCCAGCCCCTCACTGGGGGATTCTAGGCAGGGGCTCTACCACTGAG